>PVJC01000519.1:0-121890 GCA_004026665.1 Murina feae
CTGTCCCGCCCTGCAGCCGCTCTGTGCACTCGGGAGGTCCCTCAGCCCGGCCTGTGCCCTCTTGCAGTCTGGGACCCCTCGGGGGATGTCCACCTGCTGGCATGCCTGACCAGCCTGGGTGAGGGGCTTTCAGGCTGCCCACAGCTCCCATTGACCCAACGTCCCAGCAAGGCTGGCTGGACGCAGGTTACTGTGATTTACCTCCTATAATTGATACTGTTCCTTTAAGGCCTGGGGTTATCTTCTATAATTGATACACTGTTCCTTTAAGGCGGCCTTCTAACTAACGAAGCCTCCTCTGCTTCACCTCGCAGCGTCTATAATGAAACAATTGTTACTTTTACTGGTTAGGCCCGGGCTGCTCTTTCCTTCAGCTCCCGAGGATTCTATGATTGTTACCTTGTTTCAAAGGTGTGTTTCGCTAGAGCCAGTTTAATCGGAGCTGAGCTGAGCAGGCGCAGCTTCACTTTCGCTCCTGCCGCAATGGAAAGGGCTGTTTACTCAGGTCCGTGAGTGGCGGCCTCCATGTTGGCTGGGCTAATTTGCATACAGCCAGTCTGATTGGCTGGTGGGCGTGGCTTACCCATCTCGGAGAAACGGTTAATTTTACTATTTCACTTTTATTAGTTTAGATCTTTTCAGAGATTATATTGAATTAGTCAGAGAACTCATGAATTTTCTTGCTGCTCTTCTTGGAATAGCATTCTTTTCTTCGGGTAAGTAAGTGTAAGCTCCATGAAACCAAGCTATGTGTCTAACCTATCTATGTCTGAATTCACTGCAGGTACCACATCCAACAGCTATTTTTTAAATGCATGAGTGGGTTAGAAGAGAGGAAACATTATCTACCAGGTGGGTGTGATATTTCAGATTACGCACAGAATCATCCGGACTTTCCAAACCGGCACACTTTTCCAATTTAGAACAAAAATGAAACTCTGCAGGGAAAAATAAAAACTGACTCTGAGCCTTTCATCCTGAATAACTCAGGATAGGTATTGGTATTTACTAAGAAAGACTAGAAGAAGAGTAGTTTGGGTTCAGTTGAGTTTGGTCATGTTCATTGCAAGACGTCTACTGGACATTCAGAGGGACAAACTCAGGGACACACGGATTTATGAATCCAGGGCTCAAGGGAAACGAAGGTTAGAGCTGTAAAATCAAGGTGTCAATAATATGGCATATGCAGTAATGAAATGGGGCTGAATGTGATGGCTTAGGGAATGTGTGAAGACAGAAAGACTGAGAGCTGCAGCACTCCGAACTTTAGAGATTGAGAAGAAGAGAAAAATCCACCAGAGGAAACTAAGAGGTGCCAATCACTATGGTAGGAGAGTGTAATATTCAGGAAGCCAAGGACAGAAAGTTCTAAAGAGGGAGATGAGCTATGTGAAAGGCTGCAGAATTGTCAAGTGAGATAAGGGCTGAGAAAAAAGATGCTGGATTGAGCAAGGTGGAAAAATTCTGACATTTAGATGACTGTGGTTTACTTCTCATAGAATACATAGTGCTTGACGGCTTCGGGTTTTGTTGTTGTTTCCATTTGATAAATCATCCTTCCATGCTGTTGTGCTTGCTTCCTTGAGCACCAGCCTTTCCGACTGAGCAGGGAAGAGATCTCGCTGTGTTTCCGGTGGGGGCCTAAACCTGAAGGAACTGAAGTAAGGGTCACACGTCATTAAGAGAAGGTCAATTCCCAGGCAGAAATTGGTATTTTCTTTTCTCCCATTTCCATATTACAAAGATGCCTCAGGCTTCCTGGAGTTTCTATTAAGAATTCCAAATCTCCCAGCAATGATTTTTAAATAGTAGTTTTCCCTAGGACAGTTCTCTTTAGCTTGGCTTGCCCCCACAATACATCAGGGGCCCTTCAATCACTGTAAAAGCCTTTTATCACTCTGACTCCACTCCATCGTGTATACCATCTCTAGACTGACCTTTCCAGACAGCGCATTCATAATGATGATAGCTATAATTAATCTGCTCTGAATCATCTCCCTCAATTTCGTGCACATAGTAGGCACTCCACAAATAGTTGTTGTGTGGTTTGAAGTCAGATGTCTAAGTGCAGTCTTAAATTTCTCTTTTTTTATTAGTAAGGTTCATTTTATTTTTGTTCTCCTCTGCCTAGCTATTTTTAAATATAATGAGAGAACAGCATCTCCAGATAGTGTGTGAAAGCATTTTAATACTTTAATAATTCCATATAATTCCAAATGATCTTTTCCCTCCCATACTTTACAGTAAATAATAAGTACATAGATGAAAAATATGCATTTTATATCCAGGGGAACAGCTATTAAGTGTCACCAAAAGATGGAGAACATTTTTATCTTAAGTCAGCCACATAAATACCCATTAATTTTTTAAATGATTTTATTTGGTTGATGGAGTATTACATCTCCAAATTACATAGTTTAGATTTCCCATTACACGCTCCTTATGGATCATATGCAGATTCACAAAGTTATGTGGAAGATTCTACGATGGGAAGAAGCCAATTTTCATTTTCTCTGTTCCTGTTTGAAGAACCAAAACTGTTAAAGGGATAAAGCATTCAAAAGTGCCTGTTCCAGGTTAATTGTCTCAAATTGCTCATTTAAAGCACCATTATAGTACAGCAATGCCAGTTAATCTACTCTGAAGCCTCCTTTTTTATGGCCGTAGCTACATTTGGTGAAATGGCACCTTTGGCAAACACCCAAATTGGATAAAATTGCCATTTTTCTTGGAACATGAAAAGAATAACACATGTTTAGAAATCACTTCATATCATGTGGCTCTAAATGGTAAGCTGCACATCAGTCTTGCTCTGGAATCCACTCTCCTTGGCATTTTCTGATTTGACCCTAAATTTCCGTTGCTTTACTGATGTGAGTCAATGATGTGCTTTTGTGGACAATGCACAGGTGAGAGCTGGGGGGGAGGGTGAAGAGGAAACTGGCAAGAGGAATTTTGGCAATATTTTTAAACATCACAACTGCATAAGAAAATGATGTGTCCCTGCACTGATACTTGTGCACAACTTCCAGCTGATGGTACCTTTATTATTGGAAACACTGTAGTTTGAGAGCCTCTTCAGCGTCGACATAACTAGCAGGTGCCACAATCATAATGGTAAAAACATTCACTTATTAATCAGCGCACATAATTCCTCTCTAATGCTGTCAATTTAAGATGGCAACCTGATTTTTTTTTTTTTTTGGAGTGGGGAGGAGGGTCAACAATTTAATGAATCTCTTCTGCATTTTAATTCCAACCTAATAATCTGCCTCCGGCTTTTTTCTCTCCCTCACTCTGAGAACATTTCTCTGGATCCTGCTATTAAGCACAATGAGGTATTTACCTTCCTGCCTCAGTTACACAAGAGGATGAAGAAAGAGCCAGATAGCCAGACCCATCGGCCTAACCAGCACGGATGTCAACCTGTCACCAACCCTCACCGGCATCCTGCAATTCTACTCTCTCCATTTGTTCATATGGAATCTCCTCCCGCTTCGATGCTGACACTGTAGTGCTCTGCAGGTTTCTTTTATTAAACACCACTGGGAACCAGACTCAGAAATGTGCAGTATGTTGACATAGTTAAAATAAATAAATACAGCCCATTGCCAGAAATATTAAAAAATTCATCGAAATGTGCTCCTGTCAGGGATGATTTGTTTTCATCCAAACAGGGAAGACTGATGGCTTCAGGATGGACCAGGTAGGAACTCCATCTCCTCGCTCACTCCTTCATTCATTCATGCCTTCATTCATTTTCTTCATATAAAAGCAACCCACCACCCCTTGCTCACCATGTCAAATGTAAACAGAATGGACTTTGTTATTAGGGGAGATGTGACTCCAAGTGTCTGAGCTGCAGAGTGACAGCCAGCTCCTCTCTGAATTTCAGGCAGCCTCTGTCACTTGTCTTGACAATGAGGAGAGTTAATATATTCATGACATTACCACACATGCATTCGCAATTCACAGCATATTCTATTGTTTACCCCTGTTCTTTTGTACTACTGCATGTAGTAATTTGCCTTCTAGCAACAGAAAAATTCCTCAACTTAAAATTTTACCCTCATTTTATTTACCCTTAATAGAAAAACCACTGCTTCCTGGCCCATCCGTGGCTGGCGAGACCACCTTCCGGCAGCATTGCAAACAGATAAATGTCAGATTTTACATTTTGATCAGATGTTTCTACAGTCATTTCCTATACATATTTCTCCTACTCTGCCTCCCACGCCCTCCTTCAGCAGTCACTGCCATCCTTCCTGTATATTCTTAGCATATTTGGCACCAGGTGGCCAGCTCTCAGGGGGGAGTGGACAGCAGTGAAGTGAAGCAGTGTGGCATGGATTAGGCTTCAGGATGGGCAATGCTGGTCAAAATGAAAAGGCATTGTGAAGCCCTACTCTTTTAGCAGCTTTGTTCAATGTGCCCACGGTGCTTACTGCCTTTTATCCACGGTAACACAGCCTTCAGTTTCTTCATCACTCCCCGGATCGGGTCCCCACCATTCACTTAAAACCTGTCTATGGGTCATTGACTACTCAGCCTCCTTGATTAAATTTACTTATTCTGAAGAGGTGCAAACTTGTAACAATGTTGAATGCTTAGACAGGTAGTTTTGTCATGATGAGCATTTGGTAAAAGTGAGTTGTTATTATCAGATATTGTTGTTCAGATTGTTGCTCTTGGGAACCAGAACTAAAATGTGCTTTGATGGCTTAGGGTAACTTTGTGGAGATGGCTGAAAAGGCAAGAAGTCTGAGTTAGCAAGACACAATGACTGTTTCATTTTTATCACCGTGATGAGCTGTCTGCATTCCAATGCCTGTCGCAAAATTCCAAGTCTGCGAGAGGCTGTGAGGGTCACTCAGTCCACTGCCCTGCCTTTGAGTAGAATCACTTAAAAAAAGGCCTATGCTAAGAGTATTCAAAACAACCTATGCCCCTCAGTCCAATTGAATGTTGAATCCTTTTCTTAGAAAAGACATGATCTTGTTTGCAATTTAAAAGCATCTCCTGTTCAGTAAGAGAGAAAGCATTTGGTTGTTCATTATATTCAAACTCTTTTTACACTTATGAATTATAATTGAGTTTCATTCTCTCAAATTCTGCTCTTATAGTGTACTATGTAATTCAGTGTTTGCTTTTTAACCTCCTGGTTCCTTTCTACTAGTAATATATTGATTCATCTGTGTATGTCTATCCAATTGACTTATAAGCTCATATTGGGCAGGAACTCTCTTTTACAAACATTTCTAAAGAATACTAGTAAAAGGCTCAAGGGTAGTGATTCTCAAACCTGGCTTCACAGTTGGATCACCTGAAAAGATGTTTTAAAATATTGATGTTTATGATATCACAGGAAGATCCTGAGTTAAATGGTCTAAGGACAGGGGGTTATGGTAATTTATTAAAAGCCCTCCACTTGATTATAATGTGCAACCAGAATTGAGAGTGTGATTTTGGACAGACTGTTTAACATCATGAAGTCTTTGATTTCTTTAGGTAAGAAGCAGGGATAAAATAGCAACTACTACCCCCCTTTTCTTTGAAATATTAAAAAGTCTATGTATACAAAAACCTTAAGCACAATGCCTGAACCACATTATTTAATCTAATAAAAGAGAAACATGCAAATTAGTGTCACTTTGCTACACTCCAGCCATGCCCACCAGCCAATCAGAGCAACTATATGCAAATTAAGCCAACCAAGATGGTGGCAGGCAGCCATTGAGCTGGAGCAAGCAGGAGCCTTGGTTGCCCTAGTGATAGAGGAAGCCAAGCTTCCCACCTGCTCTGGCGGGCTGTGGCCTCTGCTCAAGGCAACAAAGTTTCAATGATTGAAGACAAATAAATCCCAGACACCTGCTTCCAGCCAGCCTCGCTGGGAGCTTGGGTCACTGGAGGCTGTGGCCAGCCTACAAACAGCCATCAGCCCCTTATCCAGGATAGCCATACCTTCATAGGGTAAGGGTCCCTATGTAGGCCGTGGCCAGCCTACAAACAGATATCAGCCCCTCATGCAGGCTAGCCAGGCACTCTAGGAGGGCCCCCCTGAAGGGGCTGTGGCCAGCCTGCAAACAGCCATCAACCCCTTACCAGGTGGGCCACAGCCTCATGGGATGAGGATTCCTACTGGGGGGCTTGGCCAGCCTGAAAACAACCCCAGCCCCTCAACCAGGCTGGCCTGGCCCCTACCCTTATCCGAGACACCCTTCAAAGCAAACCAACCAGCCCCCACCTATGCACCAGGTCTCTATCTTGCATAATAAAAAGATAATATGCAAATTGACCCTAACAGCAGAATGACTGGGAATGACTGGTCACTATGGCACACACTGACCACCAGGGAGCAGATGCTCAATGCAGGAGCTGCACCATGGTGGTCAGTGTGCTTCCACAGAGGGAGTGGTGCTCAGCCAGAGGCCAGCTCATCACTGGCCAGCGCAGCAGCAGTGGCAGGAGCCTCTTCCACCTCTGCAGCAGTGCTAAGTAGGTCCAACTAATGGCTTAGGCCCACTCCCCACTGTTAGTCATTCCCTGAGAGCTCCTGGACTACCAGAGGGATGTGTGACTGCCAGCTTGGGTCCACTTCCCTAGGACCTAAACTGTCAGTTGGACATCTCCTGAGAAGTCCCAGACTGCAAGCAGGTGCAAGCTTGGCTGAAGGACCCCCCACCCCCCGCTAAGTGCATGAATTTTCATACAACAGGCCTCTAGTATTATCAATAAGTGTTATGTAGTATTATTACTATTAAGGTTATTATTATTTGTCCCAAAATACCTAATGTGCTATTGGAAACCTACAGGGCACTTAATAAATGCATATTAACTAATCATAATAGGTCATTTAGCCAATTAATTCACATCTACATGAAAGTTAAATGATTATTGTAAGTATCTAAGTAATTCAAATCAAAATATAGTTTCCACTGACATAAAAATGTGTTTGGCACTTGATCTAGATAATTGTACTTGTTCACAGTTGCCTTGTGCATAGAGAATAACTGGATTAACTGTGGACTGGAAGATTTAGAGTGGACAAATAAAAAACTCATAGAACCTGAAGAATTAAGTCAAAATATAAAGAATTAGAAAATCCTTTGACAACCAGATGGTGCCAATCAAGGATATTATATCATTAAAAGGATGATAAGATTATCATTAGGAGAATAAAAATAGAAAAACACAATTTTCCATACATAATATCATATTTCATTATTTTATTATAATAGACAAACCTTACAAGTTACCTGAGAAATCCAGCCACCCTATCTCCTAATTTTATAGGTGAGTAAGCTAGTTTGAAGAAAGGTAAAATAATTTGGGTACAAATAGCTATAACAAAAAAATATGTAAACTAAGACAGAGTTAAACCAAGAAACTTATGAGTAAAGAGGGAAGACATTACTTCTGATATAGATAATCAATAAAGGCCTTATAGAGGCAGTGATATATAACCTAGAGGTGAACAGAAGGATAGAATTTAACCAGGCAGAAAAAAATGAGTACACTACTCCAGACAAAAGGACCAATAGAAAAAGAAAGACAAAGTACCAGGTTGACTAGAGCATAATGTGCATTAAAAGGGCAATGGCTAATAAAGTTGAAATGGAAGTTTGGAATCAAATGTTGAAAGGTCTTTAATGAGCAGAGCAGAGATCTCAGAGAAGCCATGCCAGTGGCTAACCCTAAAGTAAAGATTTCTTTAGCCTGGCCATAATGGAGCTTAAAAATCAAACCTTGAAGAATAAATCTGATAAAAATGTAACATAAATTATCACCACACACACACACACACACACACACACACACACAAATATTCATTACTATTTTTATAAAGACAGTAACAAAATTTATACAATAAAAACTAACAACAGCAATTTTCAGTGTTCAATAAAAAAATCACTAAACAGTGAAGAAACAGGAAAAAATGACCCATAATCAAGAGGAAAATCAATCAATATAAAAGAGACCAAATAATTACAAAAATTATAGAATTGTCAGATAAGAATTATAAAAGTGTTCTAAATATACTTGAGTATTTAAAGGAAAATATAAACGTAATGAGAAAAAGTAGAAGATATTAAAAGAACCAAAAATCCTAGAGTTATAATAAATAATACAGTATGTAATACTTAAAAAATTATTAGAGTAGTTTAACAGGCTATTTATCACTGGAGAGAAAAAGACCAGTGAATTTGATAGCATGACAATAGAAAAACTAAACATAGAAAAAAATAGATGAAGAAAACATATAAAGTGTTATTTGTGATCATTTAAAAGAGTTCTAATATAAGTGGTAGTAGAGTTCCAAAAAGAGAATTTAAAAATATTGAAGAAATATGGTCAAAATTATCCAAAATTGATATAAACAATAAAAACTCAAAGATCAAAAACTCAATGAACTCCAAGAATGATTACCACAATTAAAATCATTCTTAGATACACTGCAATCAAATGGTTGTAAATCAATGAAAAAGAAAATCTTAAAGACAACTAGAATAAAAATACACATTAAATAAATGGCAACAAAGATTAACATGAAACCTAATTTTTTAATCGAAGCAACACAGATAGAAACAATTATTTTGAGAGAAAACATTGTCAATTAAAATTCTATATCCAACAAAAATATCTTTAGTAATAAAGGTTAAATAAAAAAGATTTTTCAGTAAAAAAAAAATTAAGATTAATAACTAACAAATTTGTAGTACAGA
The DNA here is from genome assembly GCA_004026665.1 of Murina feae. Taxonomy (NCBI): domain Eukaryota; kingdom Metazoa; phylum Chordata; class Mammalia; order Chiroptera; family Vespertilionidae; genus Murina; species Murina feae. The sequence goes on from PVJC01000519.1 coordinate 8,724, forward strand.
TATGTTAGAGAAAGTTCTCTAGGCAGAAAAAATAATATCAGATAAAAATTCAAACTCACACAAAAAAATAAGAAAAACTGGAAATGAAAATGTAAAGGTAACTATAAAAGACTTTTTCCACAATTATTATTTATTTAAAACATAATTTACTGTATAATGCAAAAAAACATATTGGAGGAGTTATAAATATGTAGAGATAAACTTTATGACAACAAAGCAAAGAATAGTACAGGGACACTAGAAACATAATGCTGTCATATTTTTTTTATTATTGTACTTAAATGGATATAATATTATTTGTATGTAGATTGTGGCAAATTACCATTCACTAATATAAATCAATCAATCAATCAGTCAATCAATCAATAAAAACAAAGGACACATTTAAACCAAAGAAAATGGAATACTGAAGACATAGTCATGTAAATGAAAGGAAGGCAGGAAAAGAGTAACAATATACATATGGGACAAAATGCAAAAATAAAAATAAAAATAAAAGAAAAGTAGTAGCCATAGTCATAAACCCGACTATATCAATAATCACATTAAATTATCAAACAATTCTGACTAAATTGCTTACCTGAGAGAAATTTTGTATTTCTATAAAAAGCAACTTTCTTCATAATACCTCAAAACTGAAAACAGTCTGAATGTCAGTCACAGTTGAATGTATAAACTGTTTTCTTGTATATCCATACAAGGAAGTACTATGCAGCAACAAAAATTGGCTATTGATATATTCTACACCACTATGCTGCATGATAGAAACGAGAAACAAAAGCATTGCATACTGTGGGATTCCTTTTATATGAAATTCTGGAATAGGAAGAAAATAAGCTATAGTAACTGGTAGCAGACTAGTGGTTGCCTTGGGACCAGATTGGTTGGGTGGCATGAGGATAGGCATTGATTGCAAATCGGCATGAGGGATTTTACTGAGGTGATGAGAGTGCTTAGTATCTTAGTTACACAAATGTATGCATATAGCAAAACTCATCAAACTGTTTCCTACAAATGAGTACATTTCATTTTATATAAGTTATAGTCAATTGATTGAGTCCTGTTAATTTTAAAACCTGTAAACATATAGCAATAATTAGGTTTAACAATATATTTTTGCCTATAAAAAGTATACCTTTTAGGAATCTTTAAGAAAATAAGGTTGCTGTAAGATAAACTAGGACTGAAATTTGAACCAGAACTTATTTGAAAATAGCTTTGCAATAGCTCTCAGCAAAGGAGCAAATTTTAGGATGAAGGACATATGGGGCAAGCAGGAAGATAATCACTGCTATCAGATACCATGATTGTTACAGACCATAGAAATCTGGCCACAGTTTAGTTGTAAGCTTAAAAAAGAGGACAGAATTCAAAGGCAGGGCCATGATCCTTGAGGTAGGAAAAAGAGGACAGAAAGAAGAAAGACAACAAGAAGAGCAAATGTCGAGGGAAAGTCTAATACACTCTATTTTACAGTAGCCTGTAAGTTTTACTGAGAAGCCAATGTTATAATCAGATACAAATATTTGGTTGACATTATTTGCAAGTGTAAATCTGTGTTTCATATGAAAAAGGTGAAGGAGTTATAGTTTTGCCACTTATTAGCCTAGAAATAGCTGCTGAAGATGAGGGTATGAAGGCCATCATCTCATGGGAAGGTTGTACAGAAAGAGAAGAAGAGAAGGATAGAACTTTGGGAAATAGTTACTCTTCAGAGTTAGAAAACAGTACAGAGAAGGAACTTTAAAAGGAGGAGAAAACTGGACTATGTATAGAAGCCAAGAAAGATGAGAACACCAAGAAGTCAGAGCCCATTGAACATAGTTTCAGAGAGGGTTAAAGAAGATCCAAGTCATTCCATTTAAGTTGAACATCAGGATTTGAACATGGGAGATAATTTTCTGTGAATTAATGGATAGAAATGTTAGTAAACAGAAGCAGTGAGTGTATTTTTAAAATCAATTTAGTGGGCAAAAGGAATAATACCTAGGTGACATGTTCATTGTCAAACAAGATGAAAGCAATTTATTTTTAGAAAAGTAAATGCATTGGAATATTTTTATGGAAGCAAGGGCAATTAGAAAAAAAACAAAACCTGAAGATGCCAAAAACAAGAAGAAGAGTTGTTTCTTGAAGATCCTGGAAAAACCAAGCAGTAGGAGACCAAGAGCCTCCTGGTACTCGGTGGCGTTTGGTGGAGTTGTGAACTCCTAAGTCTGTTTCCTCATGGGTGCCTGAGATACCCACTTTTAAATGTCACTGAGAAGCCTCTGCATGTAGTACATAACAAGTCTAGCTCAGTGCTTGATACATAGCAGTTATTATTTTTAAAAACCTAGGGTTTCTTTTGGAAAAGAGATGGAAACAGGAGGGAAGAGAAAGGAAAATGAAGAGACCAGGGAAAGTTTCAGAGTGAAGCGTGGTGACAGATGGAGAGGAGGAAAGACTATGGAGGTTGCACCAGATGGCCCCTGCTTTTTCAGTAAAGTAGGAAAGAAGGTCATCTGTTCAGCATGAGGACGGCATGGTTGAGAATGAGGCATAAAAAATGTAGAAAAATGTTAGAACATGTTTTTTTTTTTTTTTTTCCTGAGAGAAAATGGATATACAGTTCAGAGTGGCATAAGGGACTGGGATCCTGAGGAATACGATGCCGAAAAGTGAGCCAGGAGAACAAGAGTTTGGCAGATCCAATGGTAACTTTCTCATAAATGTACCTGGCAAAGCCTGGCACCTGGGGAATAAATGAGTAGCCTAACCGGTAAGGGGACTCATTTGGGGGATTTGGCATGAGGTAGCACTCTGTAAGAAGTGCCCCTCATATGTTATGAAAAAGCACTTGGAAGTAACTGAGATGGAGTCTTGGGACCTGGGGCAGGCTCCTGAAGTTGGAGTTAGGGTGAAGAACCAGGATAACTGAGAGGAAGTTGAGGATACAGGGGCTTTGATAAAGGTGAAAAACTGACATAGAAGATTGAAGGAATTGAACGGCTAGCAGGTATGGTTGTCATAATAGGTGAGAGGAGCTCTTAATTATGGATTATTAAAGTTGGGTTGGTTTTAAGGGAAGATGAGTTTGGAGGGTACAAGTAGAGGGTGACAGGTGTGCATGAATATTGAGGGCATTATGGATTAAGGGGAGTTGAGAAAATTTCATGAAAGGTATGATTTTAAACATCAATGAAGATTCTCAAATTAGTGAGCTGATAAAAGAATTAAGGAAGAAAAATGCAATGTAGTATCAATCAAGCAAGATTTTAAAAAAGGAGGAGGGAGAATGGTAGTTAGATGATATTACTAGGGCTGTGAAAAGATCTTTAAAGGTGTCATAAAATTTTAGAATAAAACATTTATCTGGAAACCAACAGATTTGAGTTCAAAGAATGGCTTCCTCACCAATGACCTGTTACGTTTCTCAGCTAAAATGTAAGAGACTTGGACTCTGAGATCACTTCCAGTTAGATCTACTAACTGTCAAAGCTAAGATTGATACAGTTTCAGTTCACCAGAAGCATACAGTTAAATAGTGAGAAAATAGGCTACATGTTCACGCAAAATGAATGAAAAGCAGAAGAAAGTTAGCCAACTAGCCAGATTTAACAGTTTCGATGTTAAGTGAGTGGCTAGATTATTCTTACTACAATGTATCACAGGAGTTCCCTGCTAAAGTCACCACTTTTCATTATAGAGAAACTAGAGGCCCTCAGTTTTGTGCACTCAGGGGTGTCCCACTGTCTGGCCTGTGCCCTCTCGCAGTCTGGGATCCCTTAGGGGATGTCTACCTGCTGGCTTAGGCCCAATCCCCTGGCCTAACAGTCAGACATCACTCTGGCAGCCTGGAGCCCTCCAGGGATATCCACTTGCCAGTGGGAAGCAGGCTTAAGCTGTATTCAGACATCCTTAGCACTGCTGAGGAGATGGGAGAGGCTCTCACCACCACCGCTGTACTGACAGCCGTCAGCCTGGCTTGTGGCTGAGCAGAGTTCCCCCTGTGGGAGTGCACTGAACACCAGGGGCAGCTCCTGCATTGAGCGTCTGCCCCCTGGTGGTCAGTGTGTATCATAGTGACCTGCCATTCCCAGTCGTTTTGCTGTTAGGGTCAATTTGCATATTATCCTTTTATTTTATAGAATGAAACCCCTTGCTCCTGGTTTCTGAATAACAATCAGAATCACCAACAGCTTGATTTTAACCAGGTATCTCACCCAATGCAGCCCCAGGCCAGCACCTCCCCTCACTCTAATGAAGACTCACTGTAGAAAAAGGAGTACAGCAAAGTCTTCAGCAAGCCTCTTACCACACTCCTGGCTGTTTCAAGGAATTTTCAGCAAACCCCCTAGACACTACCTCTGACTTCCACCCTCCACACTCCACATTCAGTCTCTGCCTTAACCACTGAATCTACTTACTTGCTATCTCCTACATCATTTTTTTTTCACTCCAATAATGTGATTATAATAGTTCAGGTAATTCATTACTTTTTGTTAGCTTTATTGAGAGATAATTGACATTCTAAAACTGCACACATTTAATGTATACATCTTGATGAGTTTGGACTCATTACCTTCTGAATGAGTTTGAAGCAAGACCCAGGGAACCCAGAGCCCTGCTGAGTGCTGCCTTTATTAACATAATTCTCATGACCTACAGAGTGACCATACCCAGGACAGACCCATTTTAGGTCCATAATCCTGTGTGAACAGAGCTGGCTTCTCCATTGGGCAGAGTGCTAGGGCCCACCATGCTGTTTTAATTGTAATTTCTTAGAAAATTAAAAGAAAGACTATTATAATGAATCCAGCCTGGATTGTTTTCACCTTTATGCCATCATAGTCATAAAATATAAATTTTAATGTTGTTGTTTTGCTTTGCTTTTCTCAGGAAGAAGGGGCCCATGGAGTCAACAGCACCTAGAGACCACAAAAGTCATATTACAGCCCTGTGTATAACCATTAATAGCTCCCCCCCCCCGACCTCCTCTCAAAATTGTCTTAGTTTCAATGATAAAATTATATAGTGACTCTATATGTGAGAACGAGGAAGAGAGAAGTGGGGAGGAGACGCATGGCAGGAGACAGAAACCCTCAAACCTACAGAAAAACAGATGAAGGCCTGTTTAGGGCCAACAAACACGGTACACACTTCTGGTAATTTTGAACATTCTATGTGAGTTTGCCTAGCTCTGGAGTCTCCCTACCATTCTTAGGCTTATTCTAAGCCTAAAGGTGTATATGAGAGGAGGAGCAAGGATACAGGGGTTCCATCTACCATTTGGCAAAACCCTACCCTAGGAGCTCCCTCCCCTACCATCTGCTTCCCTTTCCCCTTCTCTTTCTCACTCTCTCTCAATCTCCCAGGCTGCCAGGTTTTGTTAGAGCTATTTTTGAAAACATGCTGATTAGCTTTGCCACAAATTCCTGTTCTCTAACCCCTCACTGTGGCTCAGCAATCCTTCTTTTCATCTCTTGTTAACTCTGTTTACTCCTCCTCCCATGGCTTGGCATAGAGTGGAATGAGAAACAGGTCGGTCCTACAATCATTCAGGGAGACTTGGTTGAGGACCTACCACAATGCTAGCCCACATGGGTCAAACACAGCCAGGTCATTGTATGTAACCTCAAGCCACATACAATGTAGTGAGGAAAACATCTTCATTCACCAATTTCTTTTTACATGCCTACTATGTGGCAAGCAGGAGCATGAACACCTAAGTACTGAAAAGATGAACTGGACGCGGGCTCTGCTTTTCCCAAAGAATTCACTTTTCAAATATATGTAAATGGGTCCCTAACAAGTCAAATGTAGCCTCTCTAATTGGGGTGGGGGAATGATTATGCTAAATTCACCTGCTGGTAGACTACAGCTCTCTATAAAAATTTGACCCAACCTCCACAATAGCCATCTCTTTGCTCTTAATTTGGGCATCCTCCCATCTGCAGACATTTCTACATTAAAAGCAAAGTGCATAAAAGCTTATTTTTAAATCATTAAACCTTTGGCCAAGCAGCTAGCCAGAGTACATTGTTGCTTATTTAGGAACTGTCAGAATCACTTAAAAACAAAGCTGAGCAAAGTGTTAAATAAATGTACAAGAATAGCAGAAGGGGCCATTCAAATAGTGCCAGGTAATCCAAATCCACTGTGGATTTGGGGAGAGCACATCTGCAGACTCGGAGAGACCACAATGCTGATTAGCTTTTTAATCTTACCCCTGTAAGGATGGAAATTTTTCCTGTTACTGAGAAACACGAGGAAACCATTATTTCTTTGTAAAGACAAATATCCATTTCAGTAAGTAATTTAAAGCACACACTGTAGAGGACATGTGTGGATATTTGGCATAGAGCTGGAAGTACTAATAAAATAACTTCTCTTTAGTTGGTTTTTTCTAGACAAAAAGACAGAATTAAGGCTGTGTCCATTCTGGCATTTACCATATTCTAGATGTTTACAGTTGATCAACTGTTAGACATAAAGAAGTCTTATGCACATAAAGTAAGGGAAGAAGAATAAGAGAAATCCATCACCATTTCCCCTTCTTACTTAGAATGCCATCAGTATTTCACTAACTCTCTTGATGTCAGCCTGGCTAACAAGTCTGTCTTCCATTATTTAGATACTAGAGGCCTGGTGCATGAAATTTGTGCAAGGAGGTGTGTGTGTGTGTGTGTGTGTGTGTGTGTGTGTGTGTGTGTGTGTGGTTTTCCCCTCAGCCCAGCCTGCACCCTTTCTAATCTGGGACCCTTAGAGGGATGTCCTACTGTCCACTTAGGCCTGATTCCATGGGCAGTCAGACACCCCTCTCACAATCTAGGACTTCTGGCTCCCAACCACTCGCCTTGCCCACCTGCCTAATTTCCCCTACCACTTTTGCCTGCCAGCTTGATCATCCCCTAACCACTCCCTTGCCAACCTGATCGAAGCCTAACTGCTCCCGTGCTGGTCTGGTCACCCCAAAATGCCCTCCCTTGCCAGACCAACTGCCCCTAACTGTTCTCCCCTGCAGGCCTGGTCCCCCCAAACTGGCCTCCCCTGCAGGCCCCAACTGCCCTTCACTGCCAGCCATCTTGTAACTGAATATTATTTCATGACATGCTTGTGAGGCTAACAGATAATATTATGGGGCACTAAGAATAGCTTCACACTGGCATCATACATTTTGCCAGCTGTCCCCCAACCGGGCTATATGCTGGGCCATGGAAGATGCATTAAGAGGCCGGGACTGTCTGCTCTCATGGAAAAACCCATATCCTATTCCTGTCATAACCCTCATGGAACTTACTATATAACTTGGCAGTAGTAGATAAATATGAAAAAGGCCACATATAATATTTGCTTAGTGCAACCATCACAAACACAACAATCAAAGTGGTATGTCATGACATACAGGGCATGGAAAAAGTAGGTCTACAGTTGTGAATATGCAAAACACAGAGATTATTCTTGTATTATTATTTATTAACTAGAGGCCCGGTGCACAAAATTTGTGCATGGAATGGGGGTAGGGGGTGGTAGTGGTGTCTCTCGGACCAACCTGTACCCTTTCCAATGTAGGACCCCTTGAGGGATGTCTGACTACCTGTTTAGGATTGGGCCTAAATGGGCAGTCAGACATCCCTTGCACAATCCAGGACTGCTGGCTCCCAACCTCTCGCCTGCCAATTGCCCCTAACCACTCCCCTGCCAGCCTGATCAATGCCTAACTGCTCCTGTTCTTGCCTGATTGCCCCTAACTTCCCTCCCCCAGGGTGGTCCCTCCCAAATGTCCTCCCTGCAGGCCTGGGTCTCCCACAACTGCCCTCTCCTGCAGGCCTGGGTCCTCCCCAACTGCCTTCCCCTACAGGCCTGGGTCCCCCCTCAACTGTCCTCACCTACAGGCCTGGGTCCTCCCCAACTGCCCTCCTCTGCCAGCCTGGTCCCCCGCAAATGTCCTCCCAGGCAGACCTGGGTCCCTCAGAACTTCCCTCCCCTATAGGCCTGGGTCCTTCCCTCAACTGTCCTCCCCTGCAGGCCTGGGTCCCTCCCAACAGCCCTTCCTTGCTGGCCATCTTGTGGTGGCCATCTTTGACCACATGGGGGAAGCCATCTTGTGATGGTCAATTTGTGTATTACCTTTTATTAGATAGGATTAGAGGCCAGATGCACAAAATTTGTACAAGGGGCTCAGCCCTTGCAGCTGTGGTGGCTTGCCTTGGCCCCAGCTTCATTTGGAAGGCCATCCAGAATGTCATCCAGAAGTTTGTTCAGCCTTCAGGTCTAATTAGCATATTATGCTTTTATTATTATAGATTGCTGTATTATGTTTCCATGCAAACAACTGTAAACCTACTTTTGCCCCACTCTGTCAATGAAGTGGCTAGCACTGCCTGGTTTCTTGTAGGTATTCCGTGATATTTGTTAAATGAACGAATATTTCTTATAATCCAGATGAGCTTCTAAACAACCAAACACATTGACCCTATGTCCAGGGAGGTTCTGAGATAGAGAGCTCTGGAGTGCATTAGGGATGGGGATGTTTTAGCGAAGACTTTTTTATGGATCTTTGTACATCATGGCTCTGCAGAACCCCTGCCCTTCCTTAAATCATTAGTATCTGAGTAATTACCAAAAATCATTACACAAAATTTCCTCTTCTCTCATTGATGCCTACTGCAACGCATCATCTTCTGGATTAAGTTAAATAGTTCCTTTCCTCCCTTTGCTTTTCTACCTTTGAAATTTTTGTGGACTGTAATTATTCCCCATCTTGGCAATGGCTTCAATGAATTATCCATTTTCTTTAATCCACCCAGATAACTGAATTCTTCTATAGGCTTAATCATCATGTTGCTCTAGCCTGGAGTTCCTCGCATTGCTGTTCATTTGTTCTGAAAAGAGATGCCTCAAACTGAACCCTGCACTCTGGGTGTATTTTTAAGGAACAGATGTTCTCTTTGTATCCCTATGATGCAATTTCATTGCTATGTGGCTTTTTATGGCACTATTTGTATTTTCTTCCAAACTGGGCCAAAATTCTATAATGCTCTACTTTCACTTATACATCTTCACTTTTTGTGAATTTGAGAGAGAGTGACAGAGAGGCTGTATGTGTGTATAAGTATGCAAAATATGACAGAAGAGGGGTCAAATCTATATATCCAGGGCTGCAAGGGAAGCCTGGGTCCCAAGTGCCTGCCAGTGGCCAGAGGGACGCCCAAGTCCCAGGTGCATGCTGGCAGCTGGAGGGAAACTTGGGTCCCGGGTGCCAGAGGGAAGCCAGTGCCAACAGCTGAGGAAAGGAAGGCATATTCTTGCATGAATTTCGTGCATCAAGCCTCTAGTATATCCTATCTAATAAAAGAGTAATATGCAAATTAGGCATCACTCTGTCACAAAGATGGCCACCCCCATAGCCACAAGATGTTGGCACTCATAGCCACATCCTATCTAATAAAAGACTAATATGCAAATTAAGTGTCACTCCATCACAAAGATGGCCGCACCCATGGCCACAAGATGGCATTGCCCATAGGCACAAGATGGCCTCCGCTGTAACCACAAGATGGCGGCACCCAGTCCAGCTCAGCCCTGCCACTGAAATGGTCAGGCCTGTTAGCCAGGCAGGTGGCATGGGAGGCGGGGGGCCTGAGGGGTGCAAAAAGTGATCAGTGGGGGATGAGAGTCCCCTGCCCAGGCCAGAGGCCTTCGCCAGAGGCCTCAGGCATGGGCAAGGGTGGACCTGGTGATCAGAGGGGGCAGGGGCAGAGCCAGTGATCGGAGGGTTATGAGGACGCCTTACCCAGGCATAAGGCCTGGGCCAGAGGCTCAGGTCTGGGCAGGGGCAAGGCCACAGATCGCAGGGGTCTGGGCACTGGTGAAGCTGGCAAAGCAGGGGTCTGGGGGTCTCCTACCCAGGCCTGTAGCCTTGGCCAGAGGCTGCAGTGGGGCAGGGGTGGAGCCAGTGAACTCAGGGCCTGGGCAGGAGCAGAGCCAGTGATCAGAGAGGTCTGGGGGTCCTTTTGGCCAGAGGTTGCCAGTGGGGCAAGGGCAGAGCCAATGATGGCAGGGGGCAGGATCAGAGCCAGTGATTGCAGAGGCCTGGGCTCTGTGAAGTTGGCAATTGGAGGGCTTGGGGCTTCCCAGGCAGAGGCTGCCGGCCTGGGAAGGAGCAGAGCCAGTGATTGTAGGGGTTTGAGGGTTCCCTGCCCAGGCCTGCAGCCATGGCCAGAAGTTATAGGCCTGGGCAGGGGTGGAGCTGGGATTGGAGGGGCAGGGGTGGAGCCGGTGATTTGAGTGAACTACAGAGGAAACACCTTTTCCTAACACTCATTGGCTAAGGTCCCTGTATGCCACTGGTAATATTCTTAGTAACTTGGGCATAAGAATCCCTAAAGGCGATCTAGGGTTCTTCCACCACACTCCTGGAGAAAAAAAAAAAAATGAAGGTCCACTGCTGGAGGGCTAATAAATGTCATATCCTGCCCTAGCCAATTTGACTCAGTGCTTAATGCCTCAGCCTGCTGACTGCCGGGTCTGGGTTCAATTCTGACCAAGGGCATGTACCTAGGTTGCAGGCTCCTCCCTGGCTGAGGCCCAGGTCAGGGCATATTCAGGAGGCAACCAATCGAAGTGTTTTTCTCACTTTGATGTTTCTGTTTTTTCCTTCTCTTCCACATTCTCTAAAATTCAATGGAAACATATTCTCAGGTGAGGATAAAAAGAAAGAAAGAAATGTCATATCCTATGAAAGATACATCTTAAAAATGCATAAAGAAAGTTATCATTTTTTCATGGTGAAGGGACTGGAGTCTGTGTTGATGAAAATTCTTTGGTGGCTATGGTGACTGGCAGTGGCTGCAGCAGCAGGGTGATGGGGCTGGTGGCTTCCCCTGATTAGTCTGGTTGCCTCTCAGAAAGGGAGGCCAGACTATGGCTTAGGCCTGCTCCCTAAGGGGATCAGGGAGCGGGCCTAAGCCATCGGTAAGACAACCCTGAGGGCTCCCAATATGTGAGAGGGGGCAGGCTGGGCAGAAGAACCCCCCCTCCCCCAGTGCACGAATTTCATGCACCGGGCCGCTAGTCTAATTTAATAAAAGTGTAATATGCAAATTAACCATCACTCCAAGACACCTAAGCCACGCCCACCAACCAAGCCATGCCTACCAGCCAATCAGAGTGGCTGTATGCAAATTAACCTAGCCAAGATGGAGGCCAGCAGCCATGGAGCTCAAACAAACAGGAGGCTTCTGTTGCGACTGTCTGCTTAGGCTGGCTGGGCCTCTGCTCAAGGCAACAATGTTTCAGTTATAGAAGCCACAGAGCTGAAGCAAACAGGAGGTTACTTTGCCTTCCTAGGCCTCGGCTCAAGGCAACAGTGTTTCAATTATAGAAGATAAATAAACCCCAGAAACCTAATTCCAGCCAGCCTCACTGGGACTTTGGGTCAATGGGAGCTGTGGACAGCCTGAAAATGGTCCTCAGTCCCTTACCCAGGTTGGCAGGCACCCCAGTAGGGACCCGAACCCTGAAGGGACTGTGAGCAGCCTGAAAACGGCCCTCAGCCCCTCACCCAGGCTGGCCACACCCCCATGGGGTGAGGGTCCCCACTGGGGGGCTTGGCAAGCCTGCAAACAGCCATCAGCCCATCACCCAGGCTAGCCAGGCATGCCAGCAGGTGGACATTCCCTAAGGGGTCCCAGACTGCAAGAGGGCACAGCTCAGGCTGAGGGACCCGCCTCCACCAAGTGCACAAATTTTTGTGCACCGGGTCCCTAGTATATATATAAAAGCCTAAGTGACCATTACAACTGGCCGACAGAACGACCAGTCCACTGGTTGCTATAATGTGCACTGACCACCAAGGGGCAGATGCTCAATGCAGGAGCTGCCCCCTGGTAATCAGTGCACTCCCACAGCCAACCTTCTGTGGCCAGCCAACCTCCCGTAGTCTCTCCCCCTGGCTGGCCAGCCCCAATTGCAGCTAAGCTCCCGTGGTCTCTCCCCATGGACTGGGCTACACGGCCCCCAAGCTGAGAGTCGGCCAGGCTGAGGGACCCCATTCATGCATGAATTTGTGCACCAGGCTTCTATTGCTTTTATATTTTTAAATAAGGAAATTATTTTGTCCAGCCAGTGTGCCTCAATGGTTGAGCGACAACAACCCATGAACTAGGAGGCCACGGTATGATTCCAGTCAGGGCTCATGCCTTAGTTACGGGCTCAAACCCCAGTAGGGGGCATGAAGGAGGCAACCAATGGATGATTCTCTCTCATCGTTGATGTTTCTATCTCTCTCTCCCTCTCCCTTCCTCTCTGAAATCAATAAAAACATATTTTAAAAATTAAAAAGAAATAGTTTCATTTCACCCAAACCATTATAGTTTAAAACTACCCAAGTTTACTCAACAATTTTAAGAGCTCTTAGTAGTTTATAAAATATTGTTTTATAGATAGACACATAGATACGGTATATGATTTAATCCTGTGGGGGCAGACTTATTCCCATTTTACAGATGATGAAGACAACCATCAGGACAGTCCAATCGCTGTTCTAATGAAACAACGGGCTGATCTGAAACTCATCCTGGATTCCTTGACTCCCAGGCCAAAATCATGTCTGCTCCAAAGCAGCTGTCTCTTCCATCACAGCTGGTGTTTAGAGAAGCCAATTCCAGTTGTAGAACTGCATATATAATAAACATTATGGTAAACTTTATACTCAGCCTCAAACACTTATTGTATACTTTGTGTTATCAGATTGTTTTGCGACTATCAAAGAGAGAGAAAAAAGCTAAGAAAAGCGGGGTGCAGCCTATGTTTTTCTTTGCAGAGACCCCTGTGAAAGACTAGTGTCAGAAGCCAAGGACGAGCCCATTGAGCTTTCTCTGGTACAGTGAGAGAGACTAAGCATCACCACGCTCTGGTGATAATAAAACAGATCACAAGGCCTGGAGGATGCAGCGATGATTTACCAGGCTTCGAGGCCCCAAATCATGAACAGGTTACCCTCCAAATATTATCTCGATGGGAGTTATTTAGAATAATGAATGCATGTTATCCTGGGGAAAAAGTCTTATAAATGAGGTTAAGAGTTTAGGTCTTAGCCACAAAAGCCTGGCTGTGGATGCCTGGAGTGTAGGACCAGGTGTCTTGGTGTCTCTATAGTAAACATTGTGTTCTGGAATGTCTGGGACACGAATCCAAGCCACAGCCCCCAATCACTACAGTGAATTGAGTCAGGGATCTCCAGGATCCCAACCTTCAGCATCCGGGTGGGATCCTATGGCCGGCGGAAGGGGATCCAGAGGAGTGGGGAGGACCCTGGCAGAGAAAAAGCACGAGCAGGTAAAAATAGAAACTATTGTGAGGGTCAAACACTCATACCAGGAAAGCCCTGGGGAGAGGTTCCTCCTTTCTTTGCTCTCACCAGCCCTGGGGTCTAAGCCACCTCCTGTCCTTTCTGCTACCCATCCCTTGTTGTTTCAAGTTTCCCTTTGACCAGAAATATTTTGGGTCAGAAGAGAGGCCCAGGGCTTCCTGTTCATGCTCTATTCTTGAAGCCAGTACAGTGATGCTAAAGATGGGCTGTATATACCTTGCAGGTCCCTGCACATAAAGATCATCCCAGAGGAAACAGATTCTATGCCATGCTTTGCTCCCTTGTTGCTCTATCGGTATTATACTTCAATTTAAGAAGTGCCTACTTAATACACAAGTATACAAGGTACAATTGGTCAAAGTATCAGTGGCCTAGGTTGTGCCTATTCCACTGGTATCATCTGGTAAAAATATCCATATTAAGATCTGATTTTTTTTTTAAGATCTGATTCTTAATGTCACCCATTTACATCTAAACTTCCAATGCAAACTATAAAAATTTTCCCTATTCCATTGCAACAGTGATGGGCTCTGGAGCAGGACTTCCTGTTTCACAAGCCCTTTATTTAGATATTTATGCAATGAGAGTAAAAATAATACCAGCCTTAGAGGGCTGTTGAGAAGATATGGGCTGATCCTAGTGAAGACCATAGAGTAGGCACTGAGTGCTGATCTTGCTGTTATTGTTGTCTTTGCTCAATGCTTCAGCGTTATATGAATTCCAGCTTTTCTATGGAATTGTACCAAAGGCACTGGGAAGGCCTCTGTTTCTATAGAGTCCTCTAAAATTGGAAGAGACTGGCTGGCACTTGTGAATTTATAATGATTCCCAAACTCTCCCAGTGGAAAAGGGAGAGAGGAAGAAGCAATCCCTCTACTTTGCTCTCACGGAGATTGGTCTTCCCAAGGCCAACCTCAGAATGAGTGAGAAGTGGAGATGGCCATAGTCCAAAGGAGAGAGGAGGACATAGCAGAGTATAATCATAGTGAACATGTATTCTGGGGGTTGACTGTCTGGATTTGAACCCAAACTCCACCCTTTAATATCTGTATGACCTTGAGTAAGTTACATAAATACTCAGTGCCTCAGTTTCCCTACCTGTAAAAAAGAGGACATCATCTACTCAAAAGGTGGTTAAAGGATTTCGTCAGTATATACAAATGACAGAATAATACCTGACATCGTGTAATTAGTATAGGAGGGCATATAAAAGGGGGTGATAAGCCAGAAAGAGTTAATAATAACAAGTAACTCTTGTTACCAGTGGCTTTTCTTGAATCCCATATGTATTCAAGATGCATTTATATGCACAGTGTGGGTACCAACCTATTGTGTGTTTTTTTTTAAATAATGATCCAACTATCTTCTAATCATTTTGCTCATATGTTTGCATATTTTTCAGCCTTCCCTAGTATGATAGACTCAGTCTGCATCCAAAGTGTATACAAGGTTTTCCCTTTAATGTCTAGAAAAATAGGTAAGAAGCACTCGAATGCATGTCCATTTCTTTAAAAGGCATGGCCCAGCTATTCTTTCTGTTTAATTTCTGCTCTAAATTGATGCTAGAGTCTCCTTTGATAAATCCCTTTATTAAAAGACCTGAAATGATGAGAGATAGCAGACATAACGACAGAGTAGGCCAGACTAGATCAGGCATCTACCCCTACGATTGTTACTGAGGCCCTCTGTGCTTCATTTTCCTTCTCTGTAAAATGGACATAATACCTGGTACCATTTAGTGCACCATTTAGAGAGATATAAAGATTATGAATTATTACTACAATCCTTTATTTTACTATAAGAGTTGTGTTTACTTTCTTGGTCTCATCAAAAATCTGCATTTATCCATGGGTGTGTGGTATGTAGCTGAGTACTGTCTTTCAGGTAGGATGAGGCAGGAAAGGGTTGACAACAATTGATCTTAAGGACTGAATGGATTGCATGACTCTCAGGAATTCCTCTACAGATAATTCATTCTTTACCTAAACTTCTGATACATCCAGAGAGGCAGAGAGCTCACACTTGTAACCCCTGACACTTACACAGTGTGTCGCTCTTCTGTGCTTCAGGTTTGTGCAGAAATGGAAGGCCCAGGAGCCAACCGAGCTGACACAAGGTTTGATATTCTCTTATGAACACTTGCCAATAGGAAGGAAAGAACTAAAAGCCATCTTTCCTTCCCATTGAAGCAGTTCACAGGAGCCTCTGTAGTCAGAACCAAACTTCTCCTGAAGTAGTTTATACTCAACACTGGTACACAGACAAAAGCCCGATCAATACCGTGGTGCCTTAGATCAGAGGCCATGACTACAATGATTTTAATGCATACAGTTTTTTAAAGCAGATATAACCGAATGTCTGTCTTGGTCATAATAAAATAAGTAAAGATCTCAAAAGGGAAAGCAACCACAGAATGGGAAAAACTTCACATTTAGGCTTCCTGTTTACTCTCCAATGAGCACCTCTGGGTAACCTATGTGTTCCTTTGCTGTGTCTACTCATCCATGACAGTCTGTGGAACATTGCAAAAAGTCAATGAGGTCTACAGCAATGAGATTTCTGTTTTTAATTTTATGTTTTCCTACAGACTATAATTTTAAATACGGAAGACTAGAATAGATTCCGAATCACCTGGCAGACTACCTTCTAACCAAGTACTGCCACATGAGTACTGTGCTCAGGTTTATATGTGTGTTCACTGTCTTACTGTTAATCAATGACCAACTATAGTCAGAGCATTCCTAGTAGGCTTTAGGTGATCATGGCCTAATGTTAATGAGATGGCACTCATCTTGTATCTGCTATTGTACTCGTGTTAGATTCTTTTACTAATTATAAAGACAAAACTTCTGTTTTACAGTGATCATCTATAATTGAAAGACATTTTCACAGTCTAGGATTTCAGCTTCATAATATATTTTATAACTCTAGAATGTTTTGACATCATGAAAATGACAATGTAGTGGAATAATGTTCTACGTTAATTGTCACAGGCTAATGAGAAAAGAACAGAGGTAGGCTTAATATATAAACGGAGTTTTTGTATCAAGTACACAGTATGACATCACAGCACCTGGTAGAAACTGCCAAAGGTTTTACAGTTGTTGAAACAGAGAATCCTGGTTGAATAACTAAATCATTGCAGGGCATACTGAGCTCAAAGAAATGCAGACAGAGTAATAGGTACCATTCATGTTGCTCATGAATAGTCTGTGCAGAACCATATTTGTACATCACAACTTGTAATAATTTATAAGGACTATATAGTAACAAACAATGAAGAATTTCCCATCAAATTCTATTTTGAAATTATCTTTTAGTATTAATTTTGGATGGACTGCTAAATAAATGGGTCCATTAAAACAATGGATTGTGGTCCGAATTAATTATTTTTTAAAAGGAAAAATAACTGAAGTGATGACAATGATTTAAGAAATAGAACATAACATAACATTACAAATATATAAATTGACAGAAAATGAATTAAATGGCTACTTTTTTTTTGGTTATAATTAAATCCACATAAATCAAGTAGTTCAGCAAAACAACAGTGTCATCTGCCACATTGAATCATTTTGAATAGTTTTGCCTACTTATTTTTATTTGTTGTATGTTAAAAAAAAGATAAACTGAGGCATATTAAAAATTTTAAGTGTTAATTTTAGTATTGATCCATTCAGATCTAACAGTGCCAAACCGGAAATGGTTATGAGCACTCCACTGACAGAAGCCAGGGCAAAGACATATAGAGCAGGTGCAGGAGAAAGGAAAGGAAATCATTTAATTGGCTGTAGCTTAAAGACTGTTTGTGATGGGTTATCCTTAATGTTTTGATTCTGTAACCTTCAGGCATTTACAGACTTACATTTCGGTTTGCTTATGTAAGTCACCATGGCATCAGAGATAATTCAGTCTAAATGACTCTTTGTTTTGTTTCAATTTTTTAAATAATATATGTTATGTGTTTGCACATACTTAGGTAAAATACAATTTTTCAAAATTTAAGACAACAATGAAAGCTTATGAAAAGTTTTTCTCTCCCAAAGTTTTCTTTATTCAAATACTATATAAGATATTTTTAATGGATAAAGGTTATAGTAGTAAAATTTAACATTGACAGGATGCCTATTATACATACACAATTGTAATAAAATAAAAGTATCAAAAATAAAAAATATATTCCAATAGGATAAATGACTTGTCCAGGTCATACAATCACTATGTAGCAGAATAAGGATTGGAAGTAAGTTATGCGTGGTTGCAATTTATTTGCTGGAGGAAATGAATATACATGAAAGGCACAAGGCTTTTTGAAATAAAAGCAAATCAAATATTTATTGAGTACCTGCCATGTAGTTAAAAAAATAAAAACAAGATCAGGTAAGGCCTTGTCTTCAGATTAGGTATACAAAAATTTAAATTATAATGCAAGATAAATAATTGCTCAAGGAAATTTAGTAAAAAAATAAAAGGAGACCTAAAACATAGTGAAGACTAATGCTATAAAGTTAGGAGAAGACAGAAGTAGAATTTAAATTGAATCCAGAAATTTACAGTGGTTTTCATAGTTGGAAATGTGAAAATTCAGTATGGTTATTATTGGATTAAGGTGGTGAATTATTCTGATGAGTCCTCATTCAATTAGACAAATCAATAATAAAATGTTCTAGCCTGGCCCAGGCTATTCCCAGTTTGGGGGCAGGAGAACTTGCAGGCAACAACCAATCAATGATTCTCTCTCATCATTGATGCTTCTATATTCCTCTCCCTCTACCTCTCCCCTCCTCTCTGGAATCAATAAAAATATATTTAAAAAATAACAAAATGTTCTAGAAAACCCCAAATCACTAATAAATATATTCATTTGGAGAGACTATATTATTATCGTGATTAGTAGTAATAGTAGTATTAGTTACAGTAGAAAGAGTAGTAGTAAACACAGGTATTTACCATTTATGAAAGAAAAGTCTGCTATATTTACACGCCAAGAACTATAATCTGTGTTGCAGAGCCATCATGAATCTAAAAGATTAAATGTGGCAGGCCATGAGTGGTAATTATAAATTGTTTATTTTTCCTTAACCATTAGGTTCCATCTTTTACATTTAAATCTGCATCAACTTTAGTCTTAGAAATTGTCAGAGATGTGATTCATATCCAGAGAGAAGGCATTATTTTGGCACAAGACAAAATGATAAAAGTTCTTTCGGCACACATGTTTCCAGTTTTGCTGCTTAATTTTGGAAAGAGGTAATTCTACGTCAAAATTAGGTCGAGTGAAAAATGCACACATAGTAATCTTCATTTTCATTATCTGGAGTAGTTCAAAAGGCTAAAGAAATGGAACTATTCTCAAAGAAAGAAATGTGTGTTCAGGTAATTACAAATAACAGAGACATCTGGCTATCTTAATTGTTTGGGAATGTCTCAATTAGCCAAGAATGTTTTCATGATGACTTGGAGACAGTGAAAATTTTTCACAGCAGATTGGATTCAATAGCGAGAGGAAATATAGGCAGCTCCCCATGAAGTCTTTTTATGCCTACAGAATTTGTTCAAAGAATGCTATCTTTTGGATTTGATTTGCCTGTAAAGGAAATAGAAATAATTTTATTTATTTATTTATTTATTTATTTACTTACTTACTTATTTATTATCTCTGCAGCTTCATGGTTGGGCTGAAGAGGAGGCAGGGCTGCTGATGCTGTCAAAATCCATTCGCATAGTCAACCTTGCATTCTCCTCCTTGACCACCACTCCATTTCTCAACAGACGTTACCTCCTCACTGAAATCTGATTCTCAAGCATTCTCAGCAATTTGCTCCTTGAGAAGTTTAGAATGACCCAACCATAAAGCACATCCTCAATCCTATTTAGAATGTATGGCTTTTGGAAACTTATAAAGTGAAAAAGGTCATACTGGAGTACTCTGGTCAGGTTACACAACAACATTGCTTGTCTTAGACTTGCCTCTGAAGGACAGAGTTACTACTATACCCTAACATGCTTCTCCCGGATCAAATTCAATCCAGGTCATTCTCTCTTCTGAGCTCTGCTTCTTTAATTATTGTATGTGTTTATTGATTTTAAAGAAATAGATTTGTCAACTGCAGGGTAGTACATAAGCAATTACTATGATGTCTAAGAAATCAACATCTTATACTCCCAAACTTCCTTTTTGGGTGAAAAAGTCTCTCTACCCAACTCTCTTGTTCTGTGGTTTATTAATGCAGATTAAAAGGTGCTTAACAGTCACTTTTACATAGAAATGTGATCTGGATTAAATCCTATACAGGGAATGCACACCTGGGGTTAATCTAACCAGCAAGTAGGAGCCCCATCACCCTAAGCAAATTCAGATCAATATTATGTATCCATCAGCCATTAAAATAAACATGGGCTACTCCACCAAATCTTTTTGACCTGTAAGGATTAGCAGAGGAAACCTAGTATTAGTAGGGAAACCATTACCTACTCCTAAAAGATAAGCTAGTCTTTCCTAATTTTTCAGTACAGCTTCACACATAATCACCATACATGCTAAGGAAGTATTGAAGAGAAGGATACAAATGAAGGGGATTTAAAAACAGAGATGCTAGCAATACTAATGCTTGACTTCCTCTCTGTGGGGTAGGATGTAAGACCCTAGTGCTTCAATCATCTTTCAACATCTAGCCTGTACATTCACCTTTTAAAAAGTAGAACCTACTTCTTCTGTTTAATGTAGACATACAAAATTACAAGGGTCCCTAGTTAATTGGGAAATAATATTTCTTTTTTTAAATTCTGGACCCCCAGAAGCCAAAATATCAGTGTAATATGTCCTGAATTAATATATAAAGAAATGGATCTCAAGTGAACTAGGGCTCAGTCTCTTTGTTTTATGTATATTTTATTGATTTTTTACAGACAGGAAGGGTTAGAAACATCGATGAGAGAGAAACATTGATCAGCTGCCTCCTGCATGCCCCCTACTGGGGATGGAGCCCACAATGTGGGCATGTGCTCTTGACCAGAATTGAACCTGGGACCCTTCAGTCTGTAGGCCAATGCTCTATCCACTGAGCCAAACCGGCTAGGGCAAGGCTCAGTCTCTTGGGACTTCTTTCCCATCACCCAGTTCTTGCTTGCCCAAAGTGGAGATATTGGTAATTCATCAAACCCTTCATGGTTTGGAAGACAGCAAGCAAAGGCTGAAAATCTTTCCTTTGTGAAGGACATTCCATTGATTTTTAGAGAGAGTTGTAGGAGAGAGGGAAAGACAGAGAGAAACAACCAATGTGGGAACAACACATTGATTGGTTGCCTCCTGCATGAGCTGCACCAGGGCTCCAGCCAGAAAAGGAGCCTGCAGCTAAGATATGTGCCCTTGACCAGAATCGAACCTGGGACCCTTTGGTCCACAGGCCAATGCTCTATCCATTGAGCCAAACCAGCTAGGGCACAATACTCAAGACTTGATGCATCAATATCCAAACTGGTTTTTGCAGAAAGACTAGAATTACAGAGCTCCTCTTCCCCAAATATTTCCCAACCCTGGTGGCTTTCCTATGTCCAGTATTCTGCCCTAACTTTTCAATCTCTGCTACAATGATCTCAGAAGAGACTCCACAGATCATAACTCAGAAACTGCCCTGAGAGATCATATTCTTATTTCTTTCATTTACACCACAGCTGAGGTGCTAGCTGAGGTAGAAACCATCCCACTGTCTTGCCAATAGAGTAAGAGCCAGAGCCATGGCATGGTGCCAGTGCATCTGGCACTCAGGTGTGCTTGCCTTGAAGTCAGTAGAATCTGGCAGACCAGTGACTTGCATCTTAACACCCCCAGAGTCAGAAGCAAATGGGGTTTTTCTGTAGGCTTATTTGGACTGGAAAAGTAGGATGCCACAGCAAAGTTGATTGAGGCCTCAAATATCATATCTTTAATGCTGGAGTTTTTCACATTGGAAAATTCTAACCTCCTTCTCACAGTGCTCTCAGGCCACCAGAGTAGCAGGAGCAGTGCATTCCTGAGAACCACCACCAGGTTACACCCAGGACCACCATTAACTTCTGGCCCAAGCTCTGTTACTGGGCCTGCCTGAGTATTAACCTTTACCATTGCTATGATGCAGGATTTCATGGGTCCCAACATCTCTATCTGTGATTTAGCCTCCACATGGACCTTTACCCAAGCCTGTTTGTTTGTCTATCTGTATCTATCTATATATCTACTAGGGACCCGGTACACAGAAATTTGTGCACTCAGGGGGGTCTCTCATCCCAGCCTGTGCCCTCTAGAAGTCTGGGACCCCTTGGGGTATGTCCACCTGCTGGCGTGCCTGGCCAGCCTGGGTGAGGGGCTGATGGCTATTTACAGCTTTGCCAAGCCCCCTAGTTGGGACCCTCACCCCATGGGGTGTGGCCAGCCTGGGTGAGGGACTGAGGGCCATTTTCAGGCTGCCCACAGTCCCTTCAGGGTTCAGATCCCTACTGGGGTGCCTGGCCAGCCTGGGTGAAGGTGTGAGGGCTGCTTTCCAGCTCCCCACAGCTCCCATTGACCCAAAGTCTCAGCAAGGATGGCTGGAATCAGGTTTCTGGGGTTTATTTATCTTCTATAATTGAAACTTTGTTGCTTTGAGTGGAGGCCTAGGCAGGCAACGGAAGCCTCCTGTTTGCTTCAGCTCTGTGGCTTTTATAATTGAAACATTGTTGCCTTGAGCAGAGGCCCAGCCGGCCTAGGGCAGGCTGTTTCCTCTGTAGCAAACAGAAGCCTCCTGTTTGCTCTAGCTCCATGGATGCCAGCTGCCATCTTGGCTAGGTTAATTTGCATACAGCCATTCTGATTGGCTGGTGAGTGTGGCTCAGAGTGATGGTTAATTTGCATATTACTCTTTTATTATATTAGATAGATATATCTATCATTTATCTATCTAAAGTCCCCTTATTTCCAGCAATCTCTTCTATGTATGTATACCATTGGATACAAAAGGCATGTGAATTACTCCTAATTTCATAAGCCATAGAACTCTTGTGCACCTGGCTTAGTACATGAATGTCAAAGCACTCAATAACTCTTTGACCCATACTACACCCCAGAAAAAGAAGGCAAGAACAAGAGGTTCACAAAAGCAAGGAGTAGGTCAGCCATGTGAGCACTTCTCCAGAAAGTGAAACAAAATTAGAACAGTTTTTTCAGTCCAAATAAACTGAAAGTTGGCTGAGTTTCACCACAGAGTATGAAACAGATAGACAGGTTTACATGTTAATTGGATAATTGGTGAGCTTCTGTCAATTCAAATATAAAGACACAAATTAAAGCAAATGTCAGTAGTTTACAACCCACTGTGAGGTTGTTTATTTCTTTGTTTTTACATGTCTAATATTAGTTATCAACACTCTTCTACACACTAATAGAGAAGAAAGATTGATGGGCAGAGTTAGAGAGGCCTAGAAGACAGCTTTAGATAGAAAACTGTCTCCATTTTATAGAAAAACTAGAGGCCCGGTGCACAACATTCATGCACTGGGCGGGCAGGGAGGGGGTGGATTTCCTCAGCCCAGCCTGCATCCGTTAGCAGTCTGGGAGCCCTCAGGGGATGTCCAACTGATGGGGAGCAGGCCTACGTTGCAGTCGGACATCCTTAGCCGTCAGTCCAGCATGTGGCTGAGTCACACTACCCCTGTGGGAGCACACTGATCACCAGGGGGCAGCTCTATATAACTTCATTATATAGGATAATGAAATTATAAGGTAAGAAGGCTTAGCTGAGAACATTGGGCCACAGAGGTGTTATAAGTAAAACCAAAATATTATTTCTTAGAGTTTTAACTAGATGCTTAATTAGTTTAAGAAAATTTTAAGAAGAGAACTGAACCTATGACATTTCCATGACTTTCTGGGCACAGCATTCAAAATAATTTTAACTAGTGATTACTTGGATTCTGGCAGGTATACATAAGACCAAAATTATGGTCAATAGTTATATACACAGAATCTTGTTTTGAGGACATTGATATCTGCAACTTGCAGGTGGTTTATTGGGGTTCAAGAACAAACATTTGTATGTCATTGTTTAATTTTAACAGAGACAGAGCAAAATGTGTTAGACATGGTGACAGAATAAATAGAAAGCAAGCATTCTCATCTTGACTTTCCATGAAACTGTGAGCTGAAGTGAGCCATGTATTATGTCTATCTCTCTTATCTCCATCCCCTTCATAATGTGACTTTGCAGCTCTTCCCATGATGCAGTGCTGTATATTCCCCAGCCCTTGAACTGGTGCTAGCTTTGTGATTTAATTTGACCAATAGAATATGGCAGGAGTGACAGCATCAATTCAGAACCTAAGCATCAGAAAGCCCCACTATCTTTCTCTCTTACTCTAACAACAAGCCCAGCCTCACTTGCTAGAGGAGGAAAGACCATGAGGAACAGAGAAAAGTCAGCCACATTTTCCCACCCAAGAACCCAGACATGCAACAGAATCAGCTAATATTGCAAAGCTACCTAATTGATCTGCAGCTGAACTCAGATGCATGAGTGAGCCCTACTAAGACCAGAGCTGCCTAGTGGACCATGGCCTCATGAGGGATAATAAATGATTGCATATTAAGCCACATAATTTGGGGAGTGGTAGTGTTTATGCATCATGACTGTGAGAATAGACAAATGATATAGAGATATATGTGTCTGTAAGATTAGCTCCTTCAATAATATCGGTATGGTCCTGACTTCTGGTAAAGTGGATCAGATATCTCTAAATTGACTATGAATAAAAATAAAGGGCTATAAATTTGAATATATACATATATGTGTGTGTGTGTGTGTGTATAGATACACATATACATGACTATATAACCATATCTCTGTAGATATGTCAAATATATATATATATACCTATATCTAAATTAATAGACACAAACTATAAAATCAAACAAGATGCTTTACACACAGATTCTCAACCTGATATATCCATCTCCATATAAAGGTAAATTACTCATTTCTGTCATCAAGGATTTACTAAAGGGCCCTATTAATAGCATATACTGTGCACTGACATAAGCTGGCCCAGGGCAGACTTATTCAGTAAGTTGGATAAATAACATATCTTGTGATTTAGCCAAACACAGGTTTTATTTGCTCAGCCATCTTTCCTTTCCTCTCATTATGGTTCGGGTGGCCCTGCATAAGATTTGCTCACATTCATGATTAGTCTCTGTATCATTTTTATAGGTCTATTTTTAAAAGGTGCTTATTTAAGTGACTGGTAACTAATCATAGTTCTATAATTGACTGAAAAGTTGACTCAGTGTAAAATCCAAATTAAATTGAAAAGAAACCCAAACCCTCATTATAAATTATTCTTCCTAGCTCCACAAACACTCATTTTACAAACAGCAAAAGCATGAAAAGACAAAGTTTGCCTTCCTGCAAAAAATATGTTCAACAATTACAGACCAAAATTTATAGCAAAGGAAGAATGTTTCTCTTTCTTCGCCATGACACTAATAAAAGGAAAGAATTATAAGTACTGCTTAGTGTAGGCTGGGAAATGCCTACATTTTAAAATTAGAATAGTAGCATTTTATTTCTGGACAAGCTCGACTGATCTTTTTACGCAGAGCGACAGAGAGGCTTAGGAGGGCATGAACTCATCGCAAAGATTTGGGCTTCAAAGGCTGCTCCTTAAACCTCTTGCTGATCACCTGCCCTTCTCCCACCCCAAATTAAACATTTAAAAGTTTTGAAGCCTTCTTGCTTTACATTAAACATTTTTCTACCACCTTTCACTCAATTACCCAGAGACCAAAAATATCTCTCCCGCCATTCAGCCCATGGCACCTCTACTGTGAAGTGCTCTAAATCCATTAGCGGGGCTCTCTCTGCGTGCTACATCATCAGAGGAACAAAGCTGTGATGTAGAACAATCCATGCTCATGTATATCACCAGAGTTCTAGCCTCCTGATCAGCCGGCAGGCTTAATAAACATTCCAGATGGCTTGCTCTGCCTGAAGGAAGAATGGATAATCACACTGCACTCCCCTCCAAACAATAATAAAATAAGGCCATGGTTGCACAGAAACCCCGAGCCTGCCAAAAACACTGAAAGGACTGCTTGGAACAATAGAATCAAGTGATTGGAAGGCACACCAGTGCCCTCACCCTTTATGAAGGAAGGTGGCCTGCTTTCCTATAAAGGATGCAAAACCAGTTGTGTTATGCAACAGCTCTGCTGAAAAAGAAAGAAAGCCAAGAAAAACAACAACAAAAACTCCATCTAAATACTTTCCTTAAAAAGAATTTGGTGAGAAGGGAATTTCAATAATATCTCGGAAATAAAAAACTTTGGCACGCCAGAATCCTAAGCTATGTGTACATAGCCTGAGACAAGCTGTGGGTTATGCTTGTCAGTAGACAGCAGAAGAGGTCTGATCAGTTTTATATTCATTTTAGGAAATCTCGAGTAGGATTCTGTAGCTAGTGTACCTGGCGGTATTCTGGAGTCTGCAGAAGCTTAAAAAGGTGGGTTCACCGAAGGAAGCGAGGGGATTGTAAATGGAATTCAGCTCAGATCCTGATTCTTACAGCAGACATCTCTTATTTTATATTTGCCCAGAATTCCTCTCTACCTTTGCTCCTTGGTAGTATCTTTTGCTCATTGTTATAGTTAAGAGGCTACTAATTGATAACTAATATTCCCTTTTACAGTTCAAAACATTTCACTTTTTTGTTATATGATTGAAGTATATCAGAGTTGGAACTGAAAATTGGCTCAATATTTATCAAGAAAGGTCTATCTGAACAAAGCACAATGATTTTTAGGATAGTGAAACTACTCTATATGATATTTTTAATGGTGGATTCATGTCTTTATCCATTTGTCAAGACCCAAAAGATGTACAACACCAAGACTGAAGCTTAATGTCAACTATGGACTTTGGATGATAAATTACAACAAATGTACCACTGTGGTGGGAGATGCTGATAACAGGAGAGGCCATGCATGTGTGTGGGTATGTGAGAAATATCTGTACCTTCCTTACAATTTTTCTGTGAGCCTAAAAGTGCTCTAAAAAGAGTCCATTAAAAATTTTTAAAAAAGAAGCATCTTTGTAGAGTTGGTATTTTATTTATTGACAGTCAATTAAGGGAATTATTATACCTAGAAGTCTGTGTTTATAATATACAGCTTTGACTCAGCTTATGATCCAAATGAAAACTTTCAAGTTCTAACTAGATGGATCTGCACATTAGAATGTACCAAGAATTCTTAAGGTAAGCCAAAAATCAAGAGTACTCCCTGAGGAAAAGCAACTGCAAATAAGGGGCACATGTTGCTGGCTCCCATCTCTCCTGTGATGCTCTCTACCGCTTATTACGAGTTGTGGGTTGTTATGGTGATGAGAAGAGGAATAAGCAAATGGAGGTGGTGAATTATGTTGCTATCTGAAGAGGAGCATACCCATTTAAGGATTTATAAGGCTTATACATGTGCCTAATATCTACAATTTGTGAAAAATTAGTCTTTTAAGTTGGGTTTGATATTTGGCATCTTTTATTCCCATAATATTAGCTTATTTTCTGAGTCTAATAAATCAGACATTCTGTAATTCCAAGAATCCTCTTCCTTCAATAAATTATTTAATATACCAAAAAGCTAATAATAAGGGCATGATGATATAAAAAGCTTAAAAGTACTATGTTATACTACAAGTCCTGTTAAAACATCAATTATCTAATTTGCCTTTAAATACAGTACATTCCAAATCAAATCTGAGTTAGTAATTTTTTTAAAATTTCATCTGGCAGAAAAATAGAAAAGAAGCAAAACTATGTTGAAAAAGAGAAAGAATATAAAATGTATTATAAAACTACAATAATTAAAACTGTGATACTAGACCATGAACAGAGTAAGAGGACAATAAAGTTATGTCAATTTAGGGCAAGATAAAAGTAGCTTTTCAAATCACTGGGGGGGGAAATGGATTATATAATTAATTTGATTGACACAATTACTAAGTTGGGGAAGAAAAAAATAATATTAGATAACTCTCAACAAAGAAAAAAGAAAATATACATACTAAAAAATAAAAGAATAAAATTTATAGAAGGACATACAGAAAGGCATTTTCATATATGTGATATGAATAAGAAGACCCTTTTTAACATGATGCAAGGTCATAAACTACAAAAATCACACTAAAAAGTTTGAAAAAATAAAAATACAACATCTATTTACTTCAAAATATATGGAACCATAGTTATGAATGGAAATTAAATGGAAAGAAAGTATCAATATATACACAAGGCTAATAATCTTAAGACATAAACTGTTCTTACATGTCAGAGAAAAAGATCAAAATGACAAGAGAAAATTGTGTACAGGAATAACAATTCATCCAAAAATTTGACAGAAATGTGAAATTGTGTTCAGTTGCCCTAATGATTCAAGAAATACAAGTTAAAATAAGTAGTAAAAATTGCAAGAAATATGATGGACAGGTATAAAGTGTAATAACTCTTCCAAATATAAAATACTGGATAAGCTACATAAAGTATACAATTATTAAAAATAATAAGACACCCTTAGCCCCCTTCTCCTGCTTGGAAGATTCTTATGTGAGAAAAGCGAGTGTCTTATGAGTAAAGATATATATACATTAACATTTTGTGCTCCCTGAATGCAATTACACTTTTTCATCTAGAATGAAAACCATGGTTTTCTATCAACTTTTTAGGATTCCTTTGTTAAAATGAATGGGTAGTTAAAAATCATTCATAAATGTTTAATGAAAGCTTTAAGCATGAGTACAAGAGATCAGAAGAAATAAACAAAATACCCCTCCCATAAAGTTAGAGAAAACAAAGACAATCTGAAAACTTAAAAAAAAAGAAAACTAGTACCTAGTAATTAACTTCCTTTGAGACGGAAGATAACTTAGCAAAAAAATACTAAAAGTTTGTAATGCATAAAAAGCCCTCAAGATATTTTAAAAAATATGTACTATGAAGAATAATGTATTTGGCAATTCCAAAAATTTAGAATCATAATGTTAAAAGAATAAAGAGCAGCATATGTTTGGAAACTATTCGAGAATACCAAGACACTTCCCTAAATAACAATAAAACTACATTAATAAAAGAGAAACATGCAAATTGGTGTCACTCTGCTACACCCAAGCCATGCCCACCAGCCAGAGCAACTATATGCAAATTAATCCAACCAAGATGGCGGTGAGAAGTCACAGAGCTGGAGCAAGCAGGAGGCTTGATTGCCCCGGCAATGGAGGAAGCCAAGCTTCCCGCCTGCCCTGGTGGGCTGCAGCCTCCACCCAAGGCAACAAAGTTTTAATTGTAGAAGATAAATAAATCCCAGATACCTGCTTTCAGCCAGCCTCGCTGGGAGCTTGGGTCACTGGGGGCCATGGTCATCAAACAGCCATCAGCCACTCATCCAGGTTGGTCACACCCTTATGGGGTGAAGGTCCCCACTGGGGGGCTTGGCCGGCCTGCAAATAGCCATCAGCCACTCAGCCAGACTGGCCAGGCACCCCAGCAGGACCACCCTTCCTGAAGGCGGTGTAGCCAACCTACAAACAGTCATCAGTCCCTCACTCAGGTTGGCCAAGCACCCCAGCAGGGATCCCCCCAAGGGGCTGTGGCCAACCTGCAAACAGCCATCTGCCCCTCACCCAGGCTCCCTCCAGTAGGAACCCCCACTCTGAAGGGAATGTGGCCAGTCTGAAAATGGTCCTCAGCCCCTCATCCAGGCTGGACAGGCATCCCTGTGGGAACCACACCCTGATCCTGGATACCCTTCAGGGCAAACCAGCTGACCCCCACCCACATACCAGACCTCTATCCTATATAATAAAAGGGTAATATTCAAATTGACCCTAACAGCAGAACGACTGGGAATGACTGGTCACTATGACACACACTGACCACCAGGGGACAGATGCTCAATGCAGGAGCTGGCCCCTGGTGATCAGTGTGCTCCCACAAGAGGAGCTCTGCTCAGCCACAAGCCATGTTGATGGCTGCCAGTACAGCGGTGGTGGTGGGAACCTCTCACGCCTCCTCAGCAGCACTAAGGATGTCCGACTGCAGCTTAGGCCTGCTCCCCGCTGGCAAGTGTACATTCCCCGAGGGCTCCCGGGCTGCCAGAGGGATGTCTGACTGCCAGCTTAGGCCCGATCCCCCATGGAGTAGACCTAAGCCAGCAGATGGACATCCCTGAGGGGTCCCAGACTGTGAGAGGGCACAGGCCTGGCTGAGGGACCCCCCCAATTGCACAAATTTTTGTCATCAGGCCTCTAGTTATCATAATAAGAATATAAAATATTTACAATTAAAGACAATATTTCTTCTATCATAAAAAACCTGTGATATCCAAAAAGTGGTACTTAGACAGAAAATTAGGTTTTTTAAAAATATATTTTATTTTATTGACTTTTTACGGAGAGGAAGAAAGAGAGATAGAGAGTTAGAAACATCTATGAAAGAGAAACACTATCAGCTGCTTCCTACACACCCCCTACTGGGGATGTGCCCACAACCAAGGTACATGCCCTTGACTGGAATCAAACCTGGAACCTTACAGTCCACAGGCAAATACTCTATCCACTGAGCCAAACCAGTTAGGGTGAAAGAAAATTAGTTTTAAAATTATTTATTCTTTTAAACAAAGCAAGCCTGGGGCAGAAATGAGCTAAACAAAATGGTTATACCAGGAAAACTATAAATCCAGAGAAGAATAATGATATTCATAATGATAAATTAGATTTTTAATTTGGAAAAAAAGAAGATAAACTTTATCCAATGGCAACAAAGATATGAAGAAACAGTCACTCTTATTCAAAATGGTTGATGGAAGTACTAGTATATACTGACTTAATATTTTTGGAGGAACATTTGACAATATGTTTTAACATTTTAAATTGGGTACATCTTTGGATATATTTTACTTGAGGAATTTTATATTGAGGAATAAATCAGGCAATATACAAAAATGAATCCTCCTCCCAGATGAGGACAAAGGAAAAACCTAGTATCTAGTAATACAAATTTGTCACAGTCACACAGGCTTGATATAATATTACACAATCAGTAAAAATAATGAGATATAATTATTTTTATTAAACTATGTCCAAGACCTACTTTAATGTAAGAAATCAGATTATGAAATAGTAGACATAGTTCTACCTTTTTAAGAATCAAAACCAATATATACATAATATGTAATATACACAATTATGTATAAGAATTAAAGAAAAGTGGAAGACTATACTGGCAAAGTGTCTCTAATGCTCATGTCATTATGGAAAACTTTATCTGTCAATCCATAGAGTGACAACACCATTATCACTTGCATGATATTTTTTGTCACTTTAGTCTATTATGTTTATCTACATTGATACAAGTTGGCTGGATATCATTATTTCTTGGCCTGGATGATTAAAAACTGTTTATAGAGATTTATTCTTTAAGGTGGTCAGATAACCTGGACATTTGTAATCCTAGGACATAGAAAATAATCCATTTTAACATCTACTACCAAATGTTCAGTATGCTTGGCTTTTTACATTTTGTATAGATGTCTGTATTGCAGCATTCAGGAGCAGAGCTTGCCTGTAGGGTAACTGATGAATTCAATTATAGATTACAATTTGCTTTTTTTAATGGCTAAATTATCCATGTTGGACAACTATGTTCCTTAAAAGCAAGAACAAGAACTAACAATTTACCCAAGAAGTATGCAAAATATAGTACAGTATTAATAGGGGGATTAGAAGGAAGAATAATGCAGCCAGTATGGACTGGAGCCCCTCTGTTTCTAATATTGTGTTTGACACATTTAAGTTAAGAGAGTGCTTTCAAAATAGAGCTATATATTAATGGATTGATTCTGTGATTCTAAATTCTCTCTATGTACTTTGCATGTAGAGTGCAGAAAAGTCCTTGCAAATCTCTAACTTTGTCTGTTTCAGGAAGAGTGCTGATAGCAAACTTTTATTTGGGAATATTGGTCTCTAACACCCAAAACAGAGGATGCTGGAGGAGAGGTGGCAGCAAGATGGGTCTGTGTATACAGTGAGGGCAGGGAACAGGATAGTAAAGTAGAAAGAATGATTGATCCAGACAAAGGGTATTGGGACTGACTTAGCATTTTTAAAGCAGATCTTCATTGTTTGTCTTTACTATCTTCTTAGAAGAGATTCTTAACTTATACTGAATTATTAAAGAGAAAAATCCAAGCTATGGAAATTATGTTGTAGCTCATACTCAACCCATTCTCAGAACAGTGTATCATACTTATGCTTTTATGCGGGCCAAAACAGGAAGGTCATAGGACCACCAACTCCAGAGTGGTATATTGGGCTGATCTCTTAACAAAGAATTTTGGACTCTTTTTTGGGAAGAAACGATTCATTTGTTTGCTTGCTTTTTCCATCTTTCCCTTTGCCTTTGACAACGTTAGATGATGTTCAAACAGTAAGTGTCTTCTTTGTGCTGTGATATTTTCCATCTATGCAGATTTGTGACTGAAACTTCTTTTACCTTGAGAGGCTCTGGTGACTAAAGGGTACTCCAAGAGGAAAAACTAAATTGCGTCTCAGAAAAAAAAGACTCAGTGGGAAATGAACCAGAGTTTGCGTGAGGATTCTTAGGGGACAACTGAGACAGAAGGGGCTTTAGGAAAAGTTCAAATGAAGGAGCAAAGCTACTAACTGCCTTGTGTGTGGGAAACATTTCAGCCATCATCACAGTTTGCATTTCATCGCAGTCAGGCATGCTGGAAAGATCTAACTTTATTTTGCAGAATGTGAATCTTGAACTTCTCTTTTTTTCTCTTTCCCCCAGTTTTCTTTTAGATTATCTTATTCCCTCCTTCAAGAAATTCACAACAATAGAAAAAAATACTTTCCAAAGCATTCAAATTTCTTTTCTTATAGTAGACTAATACTTTTTTTTTTAGTTTTTGTTTAATTAGGTTTTAAATCTTTCCTTCCTTAATTACTTTTTTTTGTATTAACACCTAAATATACTTCTATTCGGAGCACAAACATACAGTGATAACAATTAGCAGAATAATTACACTCTTTCTGTCAGCGTAACCTCATGGCACAGAAAGTATTACAAATCCATTTTAAAACATATTAAATGTTCATATTAATGAGGATAATAGAGAACAAGTATCAGCAAACTAAATATTGTTAATGATTTTGAGCTATTAAATTCATTACCGTTTTCTTTCATAATAAAGTGGTTACTTGCTAATTAGACCTTTTTTAACTCATCATTATTGAATTCATTACATTGTGTGCAGTTAACCCTTGGAGGTCTGTGGGTGTGTGTGCACAATTAAAATCACTTTAACACCATATTAATGTGACGTGGGGAGTTCTTATGGCTTCTCTGACAGTGGTTTCATATACTTTCCTTATGTACATTTTCTTGGCAGGATATGCCTGGCAGCTTCAGAGCTGTCACTGCACTTCGCCAACATGTAATACAGAAGCAGCCTGTACTCTTAGCGTTGTTGCCATTAGTACTTACAATAAAACTGCATCCCACTTCTTTCATTATAAAAATTAGATGTACAAAAAATATACTTAAAGTAATTAGGCAAAATCTAAAATAATATTAGTGCAGCCTATTGAGGTAAAGCCCATGAGGCAATTTTTCTGCCAATCTAAAGTCAGGTAGAAGTTAATGTTGACCTAGGAGAGAAATATAGTCTCCGAAACCTAAAATGTATTTTTCTATATAAAAATATTATTACTATTCTTTACATACCACAACTCTAGTACACATACACATGCCCCCCCCCTCTCTCTCTCTCACACACACACACACACACACACACACACACACACACCAACTTACTAAGTTCCTAGATGCATTCACATGAACTCGGCTGCCCAAACTCTTTTTCCTGGATTCTTTTGTGATTCTTATGTTGTCATGGCTATTAGCCTAAAGGGGGCAAGTATGGCCAAGGAAAGATAAAATCTAAACTATTATCTTTAGTAATGATAAATTCAATCTAAACATAAAAATTCAGGTGAGTGGACAGGTATATAAATGCAACATGTTGATTAGCAGACAATGAACCTGACAGTGTGTGTGTGTGTGTGTGTGTGTGTGTGTGTGTGTGTGTGTGTGTGTGTGTGTGTGTGACAGATGGGCAAGAGATAGTGATGAATATGTGTTGTCTGGAATATATGTGACAGGTAGGACATTGGCAGTTGTAAGCTTTGAGACATTGGTCAGCCAACAGATTAAAGGACAGAAGACAGAGCTTACAGTTAGCTTGTCTCCCAGAGGACAACATTCAGTTATTTCCCTCCCTGTCATACGTGCCATTCTTCCATTGAGGAGTACAGCCTATTCCTCCTCTCTCTTTGACTCTGGGTTGCCACTGATGAACCTGACTAATAAAGACAGCAAAAACATATCATGGGACTCCAACTCTAGATCATAAGAGCTTCTTAGTTTGCTTCTCAGCTTTTTGGAACTCTTACTCTGGAGAAAGCCAGCCTCCAGATAAGAAGTCTAACTGTCTTAGACTGCAATTTGTAAGAAAACCCAAGCTCACCCTAACTGGTTTGGCTCAGTGAATAGAGCGTCGGCCTGCGGACTCAAGGGTCCCAGGTTCGATTCCGGTCAAGGGCATGTACCTTGGTTGCAGGCACATCCCCAGTGGGGAGTGTGCAGGAGGCAGCTGATCACTGTTTCTCTCTCATCGATGTTTCCAGCTCTCTATCCCTCTCCCTTCCTCTCTGTAAAAAAAATCAATAAAATATATTTAAACAAACAAACAAACAAAAAAAGAAAACCCAAGTTCTTCATTTGTAGAGGTTATTTAGAGAGAGCAGTGACAAATCAGTCCTAAACTGTTCCAGTCACCTCAGCATGCTGGTTCTGAGTGAAGAAGCCTTCAGATTACCCCAGCCTCCACTGCTCTCTGACTGAAACTATATGGGGGTCCCCCAAGTGAGAACCTCATCTGGTCCCTCAGCCCCCAGAACCAGAAGATAACAATAAAGTGTTGTTTTAAGCCATACAGTAGTAGATAAAATAAAAGGCTAATATGCAAATTGACCAAACGGTGGAACAACCAGTTGCTATGATGCACACTAATCACCAGGGGGAAAATGCTCAATGCAGGATCTGCCCCTGGTGGTCACTGCACTCCCACAAGGGGAGTACTGC
The DNA here is from genome assembly GCA_004026665.1 of Murina feae. Classification (NCBI taxonomy): domain Eukaryota; kingdom Metazoa; phylum Chordata; class Mammalia; order Chiroptera; family Vespertilionidae; genus Murina; species Murina feae. The sequence continues at coordinate 43,288 of PVJC01000519.1, forward strand.
TCAGCCAGAAGCTGGACTCATGGCTGGCAAGAGCAGCAGTGGTGGTAGGAGCCTCTCCCACCTCCACGGCAGTGCTAAGGATGTCTGAGGGCTCCCAGCCTGCAAGAGGGCACAGTCTGGGCTGAGGGAGCACTCCCCACCCCCTGCAAGTGCATGAATTTTGTGCACTGAGCCTCTAGTAGTAGATAACAGCAACAGATAATCAGGACTTTGCCCACTTTCTAGGTGTTTTCTTCAAACAATTTATTTTGTGGCCATCTCTAATTTTCATTTTCTCCTTTCACAAATTTAAATAACAACAAATAATTTGAGAAGCCCAGGAATTGTAGAAATGCCCTGGAGCATTTCATTCTATGTAAATGGTAATTTAGTTGTAAAACACAACAGTCCTATCAACATAACATTTTTACAGAGCTCTACTTTTAACAGATAACTTTGTCCTTACATCTCATTTTCTTTCATGACAAGCACTGGCAATACCTGGGACAGAAAAACGAAGGCAAAGGTGGACTAATGGTTTGTTCAAAGTCACACAGCTGGTAAGTTTCAGATAAGGTCCTTAGATAAGGACCAAGGTCCAAAGCAATTTTCACTATATAATCTTGAAGGCATCCTGGCATGAGTTTTAGTTTTCTATGAACCCTAGAGTGTTATAACCTTCCTCTCACAGCTCTGTTCCTAAATAAATACTTGAATGACCTTGAACATTCCTTTTAACTTTTCACTTTCTATGTCCTTATCATAAAAATGGGCTCATAATACCTCCCTCAAATTCAATGAGATTAAAAATGTAAAAGCACAAAATAAGTTTTAAAACAGTACACAATGATGCTACTATTTCTTGCCACTACTACCCTTTCTCTAAATGTTGAGGTAAATCAGAGAAAGGAAGCATAAGGAATAATCAGAGGAAATACTATGGAGAGGGGAGGAAATTACATGTATGCCTTGAAGAAAGCAAAAACCATTTGAACAGATTAATGTGGACTGAGAAGAAGGAAGAAAGGATCATGGAGGGATATCTCCGAGGAAGCACAATAGTGAGTGGGATGTCTGAGCAGATGCAACAGAAGGTCACTGGGTACTGAGAAAGGGTATCAAAGAAATGTGCCTAGTCCACAACCCTAGCATATAAAAAAAAAAGAAAACAAAAAACAGCCCTAACAGGTTTGCCTCAGTGGATAGAGCGCAGGCCTGCAGACTGAAAGGTCCCAGGTTCAATTCTGGTCAAGGGCATGTACCTTGGTTGCAGGCACATCCCCAGTAGGAGGTGTGCAGGAGGCAGCTGATCGATGTTTCTCTCTCATCAATGTTTCTAACTCTCCCTTCCTCTCTGTAAAAAATCAATAAAATATATTTAAAAACAAAACACAGAATCCATTTCAGAGTTCCTCCTTTAATACCAGTCATCCTTCTCTCTCCTTCTCCTTTTTCCTACTCTAGTAGATCTTGTTAATTCCTACAAACCAATGCTGCTTCAGTTACCCTTCCATGCGTCTTCACTTTGGATTTTAGTGAGAAAATGCTTAGCAGCTAAATACACATGTGCCCACATATACACCCACACATCACCATCATCATCACTACCAATTACTGAGACTCAAATGCGTAATAGCTGGTCTTATGTTTTCATCTTTCAGAGTAGAAATTATATCAATTTTGTTGATTAGTTTTACTTATTAAACAACCATTTTTATCATAAGACATACTACCTCTCATTTTAATAATATAACAATACATAAAAATCTCTGGTTAGAGGAAAGCATGTTTTTGCTGTGTACACTGTAGAACTAATAAGTAAAAATACTTCCTTTAACATACAGACATCTCCCTTCAAGCACCTGTAATTCTAATTGAAGCACAACCAAACAAAATGCACCTGCTGAGAAGTCCATGTAGTTTTCAAGAATATTCCTCTTGATTAAAAAATAATGGAATTGATGGGAATCCCAAGTTGGAACACAAAGCATTTATCTCATTCTCTTTCCATGTTTATGATACTTGTAGAATTAAGAATAAAGGTCAATACAATAATTTTCCCCCCTCTATTTCTTGATAAAAAAACGGAAGCACAGAAAATATAGAAGTAAAGAAAGACTAGGATTTTGCAAATCAATAAACTGAAAGAATGTGGGTCTGGTTGTTAGTCTTCTCAACATGCTAAATGTCTCTCAAAATTGCTTTTTAAAGGATCTGGGGCATGAGTTCTGTCCCTCTGTGCCTGCCCTGATAAAGGTTGTCAACTCTGAATCAAGATGGCTGACTGAATAAAGGACTGTCTTCTCGTCCTTCCTCAAATTCCATCCAAAGGACAGAAGAAATATAAAAACAAATTTACGTCCGTTTGAGGAAGCCCACTGGGGGGTCCCAGACAAGTATATGATCAGTTAGGAAATCTGGGAGATATTTAGCAATTAAGAACTTATAGATCACAAAAGTCCCCTAGAATAGGAAATATATAATACCTACAGACAAAAGAAAGGACCTCCAAAATTGCTTTCCCCCACCCCAGTTTTATCCCCAACAAAATTTGAGATGAGAGTCTAGAAAAAGAAGGAAGATGGGTAACTTCTTATAGAACAAACAACTATACTTTGTCCTCTGCTAAAATAATCAGTATAATCCTTTAAAGTTGGATTTCTTGCACAGGGAAAGGGTTATTTGTGGACCTCACTCAGTTAAGGAATGCATAGTACTGTGACTGAGGTCACTGGAGTCAAGAGTTGTGGATCCAGTCAACTTGCATTTATTTGTTTATTTTTTCATTCATTTAACAATTTGGCATTGTGCATAAGCTACAGATACCAAAATGTTTTCCTAGTCTGTAAGGATTGACCCAAATTATGTTTTAAGCCCCAGCTGTCACTTTTTCTGTGTGATGTTCATCACATGAGTGACAGTGGTGTGATTCAGGGTGGAATACGTGTGACCTACTTCATCTTGGAAGAAGGGAGTATCATTACACAGAGCTTCGGAGGCCATACCAGCAGGTGCAAACAGAACCGCTGTTTTAAATATTTTAATCTGTGTTCAAAGACTTAAAAAGTCCGTTTTAGAAACACTTTTTGACCAGCTCAAGATTCCAGAGGAAATCTTAATGTCCAAGAGAACAATATGTTGGATACTACTAAAGGATCTGTTACCAAGTTGATCAATACATAAGTCAAGAATAAATTTAGCTGGGAACATATAGACACAATAAAAAATAATTCAGTGTTTCTTCATAAAATAAGTAAATCTGCCTTAGATTAAGTGTGGTCTTGTTGCAGGGGAAGTTCAGATCACATGTCATAAAAATAAGAGGGCTGAATTTATTAAAACAGAGTAAAAAAAAACAACAATGAAATCATCCCTATTAAAATTTATAATTTAGAGAAATTTTTTTCTTAATTCCATAGTAGTAATCCTTTTAAGCCCCTATTTTGGAATATGCCTTCTGATTTACCTTTCAGAATCCAGGCTATATCAATTTAAACATTATCAACTGTGACATTTTTTTTCTTTTTAGAATGAATTTGATTCCTGGGTATAGGAATCATTTATCTAAAAATGTGGTGAAGAATATGGCTAGTTAAACTGAGACTAATAATTTTGGTCAAAAATAAGAGTTGATTTCACATGTGGTTTTTCAATTGATTCTAAAGGAAAGAATTATTGCTTATTAGCCAACCAATCCTCTTGATTACCAATCTTGTAGACCTTCCAATTGCTACTCAGTGTATGGTGGACAGATGAAGAACACCCAGATGGATCAGAGGACACAAAAATAAATTTACCTTCATAATCAGGGCTGGAAGAACTGGCTAACATTATTCTATTATAGAATTACATGTATTCAAGAGTTTTGTGAATCTTGTAGAGCTATGTGAAATTTGAATAAAATCACCCACTTCCAATTCCTCATACTGGTTATGAAGACAAGTCTATCATTCAAATGTTCCATCAGAAATTCAGGACTTTCTCTCTCTCTCTCTCTCTCTCTCTCTCTCTCTCTCTCTCTCTCTCTCTCTCTCTCTCTCATCTCTTCACAGATATACACACAGTTGCCTTTTTGTCTCTTAACTTCTCACTTATGAAGAAAATAGTTAAACTTTTTTTATAGTCTTCCTTGTTGCCCATTTCAGTGTTAATTTATCCCCTTTAAGTTTAATGTCCTGTTCAAAGATGTTTAATGTGGACTTTTCTTTAAAATAGCCATTTTTGCGTTGGTCCTTGAAACCCAGAAGGAAGCAAATTATCCCCCTTTATAAAATATAGGGATAAAAAACGTGTACTTCAATTTGGTTTTATTTATTTAAATACTTTAGTCAATAAAGGCCTGCAAATCAAGTTCAGGGTCTTTTGATATTTTGTGCTTCCAAAGATTTATCTAAATGCACACATTCAGATTTGCGTGTTTATTTGTCTTCTTTGCTTCGTGATAAAACATTCAGGTTCTAGGTGGCAGATATCCTGGCAGACAATCCAGGATTTTGATGCTTATGTTTGGTATTCTTAAAATCCCTTCTAACTTTCATAAATTCCTTTATCCTTTTCTATCTAAAATACTTAATTTGAAAATATTCACCCCTATGAGAAAGGTGGTATCTTTCTAAGAGACCCTCCTAGGACCTTTCATGCAAAAGTCCTGCATAGCTGGGAAAGATGAAGAGGGGAAATAAAGGTACGGGTAGGCATTGGTTCACCTGGCTACAAATACCCAACTCTCCAGAGATAGTGCTAAGGGTTTGTCTTTGCGACAAGAAACACTCAGCATGTGTGCATCTGGCTACACATCCTAGTGGGAGGGGATTTATGTGGGCAATTCCTTCTGTACAACATTATAAATACAGCCTATTATCTCCCGACTTTCTGATTCCTAGTTCTTTTTTCCTAATGAATGATTCATGTATTAATAATGGTAAAAATAATACTTTGCAATTATAGCATGCTCTTCTTCTCTCCAGGGTGCTCAGTGGACATTAACTACATAATCATTTTTTTACTCAGACTGTCCTGGGGAGTGGTTGGGAGGCTTTCTGCTGGGGATACCAGTTTTATATTATACTTGTTCTGAAAACATACATTTCTCTGCAAATGCCAATTTTCTGCATTCTTTAGGATAAAGAAGCTAAAGTGATTTATCTTTTTAAGAAAATAGTGGCAGCCCTAACTGGTTTGGCTCAGTGGATGGAGTGTCAGCCTGCGGACTCAAGGGTCCCAGGTTTGATTCTGGTCAAGGGCATGTACCTTGGTTGCAGGCACATACCCAGTGAGTGGGGAATGTGCAGGAGGCAGCTGATCAATGTTTCTCTCTCATTGATGTTCTAACTCTCTATCCTTTCCCTTCCTCTCTGTAAAAAGTCAATAAAATATATTTTTTAAAAAAATAAAAGAAAATAGTGGCAATGTACATTGTTCAAGACTATGAGCTCAATGAATTTTTAGGTTGACAGGAACCTTAGGCGGACCTATTCATTTCCCAGTGATAACTGGTCTTCTATCCAACATATAAATGTTTGCAAGCCTTGAGCCTCTATTTTCAGTCCTGTTCCCTCTCTAAACTCTCTATTTTGATGATATCATCCAGTACTAAGGCTTTAAATGCTATCTTTCTGCTGATGATTCCCAAATTAATATTCTGAGGTTCAAGTTTCTCCTTTACTCATACATCCAGCTTCCTAACTGATTTATGTTCTTGGACTTGTATTGGGCATATCTGAATTTACATACTTGATTCCCACGGCCCACAAACCTGTTCCTCCCCTTGTCATTGTCGTCATAGGAAATGGTACTACAAACATGTTCCTAAACTTAGGAGCCTCCTTAACTGTTCCCTTACCTCCCTCTCATTTTCTCCACCAAGTTCTATTAGTCATATTAGGCCAAACGAGCCTGCTTGGCCGGTTTTCACCACTGTACTATCCATTTCTACAGCAGCCATAGGTAACGTTCAAAGTTTGAAACTTCTCAAAGTGACTCCTCTCTTAAGACTCCTCCATGCGTATACTTGATTCCCATTGGTCACAGAAGAGTGCACGTTCCAAGGACTCCCAAGCCCTCCATGGCCTGGTTCTAAGACCTGCCTGACCTCATCATGTGTTACCCTGCCCCCTTCCTAACTCTCTGTGCTCCAGGCACACTCACCACCTTTCTATTTCTGAAACAAATCTATCTGATTCATGCCTCAGAGCATATGGATCTTCTCTTCCCCCTGCTTGGAGTTCTCTTCCTCCATGTCTTCATAAGAATAGCTTCTCCTTCTATTCTACTTGTTTTGAAATCCAAGGATCATTCAAAGAGGTAATGTTGATAACTTCAGCTAAAATAGCCTCATTTCTCTACATATTTTCTCTCATATCAACCTATTTATTTTCTTTATTTTCACTACTCTTATCTAAAATTAGTTTATTCTATTGAGACTGCTTTCCCTCAAGGTGCCATGGGGCCTGGGACCTATTGTGTCTGAATGTGTTTTCCATTTCTATATTCTCGAGCAGTGTATGGTTCATAGAAGGTAGTCAACAAATATTAGCTAAATAATATGGAATGAATAAATGTAACTGATGGTAAAAAAAAAAAACAAACACACACACACACACAACAAAAATCACCTTTATATTCTAATACAGGATACAATCTCTTTCAAGTTGTGCACTAAAAATACCTTTATATGGAGTGTACTGGAAAGTGAGGGGAGGGAGTGGAGGCTTAGAGAACAATTTAAAGTCTATTATCTCATATGGGTAACAAATGAGGAGGACTTGGGTAAACGCACAAGGAAGACAGGAGAGATACAGGTAGAATCTGCAGAATTTGAGAACAAGATAGAGAGATGAGAGTTAGGCATATGGTCCAGGTTTCTAACCACAGCAACCTGAGTGAATGATAGTTTTTATTGGTTAAGTGTCAAAACTAGGAAAGGGCTAACTTTAAGATTTGTAATTGATAAAATCGGGGGAGTCTGAGTAGCTTATGATAACTTCCCTTACTTTTGAATTGGCTCCCTTCCATAATGATGGGTTCCTATGCGGTATTTTTTGTATAACCTGTCCCTTAGCTACAGTCAAGTAGATCTGGAATAGTCATCTGATACAATGAACCAATCAAATTCTCTCCCTGGAATTTGGAATTGGAACTGATTGATAGCTAAGCAGTCACTGGATGTGGCTAGAAATGAGGACACATAAATTCTCCAACTGTGGGGATGTTCCCTCCAATAGCAACATAGAAAGTTTATCTACCAAGAGAATGAAAATCAGATATGCAGAGAGAAACATAATGAGACGCTGAAGGAGAAATATGGCTGTCTGAGTGTCTGAAGATTGTTTAGTTTCTACTTAAAATACCAAGGTGAATGTAAAGGTAGCTGGCTTTTATTTCCTCAAGATACTCCAGAATCCAGTAATCAAGCACTCTTCCAAAAAAGTTTTCTTATCTCTAATTAACTTGTTTTCTAAATATTACATGCAAAGAAAAATGTAATATATGCAAATAAAGGTACATATAAATATATATATAAATATATATATTATAAAAAAATAACATCAAAGAATTTGTCATATTTAAATATTTCACTTCTCTTGCTCGAGTACTTTAAATCAATAAATACTCCCTGACACAATGTCCTCCCAACTCTGATATGCACCAAGGGAAACTCAAAGATCATATAACATTTGGCCCCTGCCACAGACAGTATTAAAAGCTGTTTTGGCACCTGAGAAATTAAACCATATGAATTTAATAATGATGTGATACGGAAGATGTCACAAGGCAATGGTATACATGATTAATTGGGAAACAGTTCAGGCAATCATGCTGTGAGTTCACTGGCTGAAGAGAGCCTAGGGCTGGGTGGACAGGTAAACTTCAGTAAGGAATGAGGACAGAAGCGGGAGCTTGAAGAATGATTAAAATTTGCACAGCCGGCCAGGAATGAGAAGGCAGTGAGACCTCCTCTACTGGGGGATCTCCCAGGACCAAAGTCAGTTAGGCTGGGGAATTTCAGAACCCAGAAGCCCAATAATCTTGAGCTGAGAAGGATGTTTGATGGGTAGAAGTGACAGCGAAGAATGCTGTGGGCTGCGGAAAATCATTCAGCATTTTGTTCCACATGGAAAATGCTTTTGGCTCTCCAAAGAAAAGGCAAGTTTCATAAAAACCTCTTTTTTAAAAACCTGCCTGCCTTTACATTCACCTTGGCAAAAGGAGTCCTTATTCCAATGCCAGTGACTGGTGGCAGATTCCAGCAAACAACCAGATCTCCCAAATTTTGCTTCTGTTGTTTCTGTGAAACTAACAATCCAAGAAAACTCCCCACCAAAGGAGTGTGAACATTGGGAAATGAGCTGTGCTCTCTGTGCGCAGGACTGAACAGCTTGGAGAACAGGAAGGAGCGAGCTGGGACTTGGCAGCTCAGCCCCAGCGTGGGTAACTGGACTGGGAATGTGAGCCATGTGGAGTACATCAGGGCCAAGATGGCTCAATCTCGCTGGCCGGTGTCTGACCCTGAAAGAAGGAAACCTTCATGAGCTGAGGCCCAGCTCAGCTCCCAGACACATGTGTAAGCAATACCACCCCCAGCCTCCTCCTCGACACACAGGGTCAGTGTTCTCCCTAACAGAATGCAGATGGGGGAGTCTCCTTTTGCCCAGCCAGGACGCACCAGCTTGGGCCTCAGCTTCCTCCTTTGAAACAGCAACACATTTCATAATGAATCTTTTAAGACACCAATTGTAAATACAAACAAACCCCAAATCCTGATCTACTACTGGAAGCTAGAATGTTTAAAACAAAAAGAAGAAAAAGAAGAAAGCCAATCCTTCAAGACGGGTGATCCAATTTCCACTTCCCAGGTACAATAGAATGCTCACTTGTTATTTATTTATTTTCTCACCTACTTTTCAGAAGAAAAAATAATTCTGATCCTTAGGTGCATTTATTCAAAACAACCTCTAGTATGAAAAGATCTGATTTGTCAGCATTTTTTCCCCTTTCAGACACTCAGGTCATATTTTATAAGCATTTAAACCACACAATCACACACTGTCCATGTCCTATCCAGACATCAGCATCATCATTTCCATATGAATCTAGGTCAAGGCAATAGCAAGATGTTAAAAACCTGGCAGGAAAAGGAAAGCAGCGGAGCTCAGACTCAGCTCCTGGCACAGCTCCCCAGTGTCACATCGAGAAAGTTAGAAGTGACCCCACAAAATCAGTCCTCACGGTGACAGGGCCGGCATTTAAAAAACACATGGGCAGCTGAAAAGTCCAAATTCAAATCAAACTCCACTGTTCCAAATGCCGTAAGTCTTCCTCCTTCATACCTATTACATACAAAGGGGGGGAAAGGAAAGAAGAAAGAGACTTGGGCAAAGCTAGTTAGCATGTACAAATCAATGAAACAGCAAAGTCTGTTCTATAGTGTGAAAATTAATATATATAATTAATTTTAAACCTTAATTAATGTTTGAAAAGCACTTTGAGATTTGCAGATGAAAGATGACCTATATGTATTTGGGTATTGTTTTATGATGTCATTCTAGTACTCTGAGCTTAGGCACCAGCCACATAGTCATGTTATTAAGAAAAACAATATAGCACCTCTCAAAAAAAGAATCTCAGATACAGCAGGTTCATTATAAATTTTTAAATATTAGTTTACATTCTGCAGGAGCTAGTAGCTGTGAAGCTGGGAAAATTCTATAATGCCCAATTGAGTGTGAGCTTATTATAACATTCAGGTGCCATCGAAAGAATGAGAAAATAGTTGGCACAGAAATCTTGCCAAATTAATTGCTAACTAATCTCATTATATGTTTCTGCTCCGGCTCAACAAAATTACTCATTCTTTCTCACAATGTCCCACACTTTCCTGCCTCGGTGCATTTGCTCTGCTTTTCCCTCGCATGAGGCATAAGTCGGGTAACCCGGATCCTATCCCCGCTTCTTTACGTCCTGTACATATACCAGTGTCCATCTGAAGTGTCACCCTTCCATAAAGTATCCTCTAAGTCCCAGAAGGCAGAATTCTTCCATTTCTTGGAAGAATGTAATCTCTTAACTCTACATTCAAGCCATTCTTAAGAAGTACAGAATACCCTCACGATGGTCATGCTTATGCTGCAGTGACACCTCAAAATCTTTGTGATTAAAACACAATGTTTATTTTTCACTTATAGCAGGTCAATAAGGGAGGTGGTGTAAGTCAAGAATACTCAGTGTTGACCAAATATGAGAAATGTAACTGTATATTTTTTTCTGAGCTTAGAACTGACAGGTTTTGTTTTTCTACACTGAAGTTTCTCCTCCTTTTTCTTTTTTAATTCCTCTTACATTTTTTTTAATATTTAATGTAACAACAAAAACAACTCCCCTCAAAAAAACATAAACACAATGAAGGTAAGAATTGCTCTAACTACTGGAAAATCATGTTTTCCAATCTTTAAAAATTCATATGGAATTTTCTTATATCAATAAATTTTTTGAAAAAATATGTTTTATTGAATTTACAGAGAGGGAGAGAGTGTTAGAAACATCGATGAGAGAGCAACATCAATCAGCTGTCTTCTGTACACCCCCTCCTGGGGATTGAGCCTGCAACCAAGGTACATGCCCTTGACCAGAATCAAACCCAGGACCCTTCAGTGTGCAGGCTGATGCTCTATCCACTGAGCCAAACCAGTAAAGGCTATCACTAACATTTTTATATGTAGAAATACACCTTTGGAAGTCAACATGTAAAACTAGCGATTTCTTTTAGTTATTAAAATATAGAAAGCTGGTGAATTCTTGTATATTTTTTGTGTTCTATTTACACTTCAGTAATTACAATATAATTATCAGTATAACATTTAGTCATTGAATATTAATAGTATGTAAGTATATAAATGCATAAAAAAGGAATTTGGAGTGAGGAACAGTTAAATCCGGAAGGAGAAGCAGGAGCTGGCAGACCAGGCTCTCTGGGACAGGGAGAGACTCGCACCTCAGCGATCACTCCCCGAACTGTGGACTGCAGGACTCGGGTGTGGAGCCTACACCACCTTGAAGGGGAGAGAGGCCTCTTCTAAGAACTCATCAGCACCACCAGCCAGACAGGCCTGGGACACAGCCTGCGCGACCTGGCAGCCACACCAGCAAAAAAACCCCGGGATCTCCACCACCAACAGAGCACGGTGCCTGCAGCAGTAAGTGCAGCCTCCCCCTCCCCAGCGGCAAACCTCTGAACTCACATTCCTGCATCTCCAGCTCCCAGCCACTCACACTCGCGCATAGCTGCCCACAGGTCGCCCAGGTGCGCGGCTGAACAGACTTCTCTGAGAAGCCATTGTGGGGCCTAGCTTGCCACACTCGCATGTAGCTGTGCACAGGTTGCCCAGGCATGGGGCTCCACAGACTTCTCTTGGGAGACACTGAGAGCCCCAGCTGGGTGTGATTTTCTGTCTACCTCACAACTACAGAACTCTGAACACCAGTCACGCCTTTCCAGAACACAGGCCTTCTGAGCCCCAATACCCCAACAGACGGTTCTTGGGTGCCACTGTGAGTCCCCACTGGGCATGCGTGATTTCAACCAAGGGCACAAGACAGCAAAAATTGGGACACCCCTTCCATGGTTGCTGACTTCTATACACCTCAATTGCACATTTCCAGCTCACAGACCTACATCAAGAGAACCCAAATAGCTCAAGTAGGGAGCTACACTAGACTGCCAAACTCAGAAGACCTGGGAAGTCGCACCAGTAGCATCATCCCCAAAAGAAACTGGGTGGCAAAGCAATTGGAGCTACAATTAAAACATTACAGCAAAACATGGGAAGACAAAAAAGCAATCCAAAAGGAAAGAAAAAGAGGAACCACTAGAAATGGAGTTAAATGAAATAGAGGCTACTAACTTATCAGAGAAAGAATTCAGAGTAATGGTTATAAGGATGCTCAAATGGCTGGAAGACAAATACACACAACTCAATGAGAATGATAAGAAGGTGAATGAGAATGTCACCAGTATGAAAAGGAACCAAGAGGAAATGAAGAACGACATAGCTGCAATAAAGAACACAATGGAAGGCTTAAACAGTAGACTGGAAGAGGCTGAGGACCACATCAGCAAATCAGAAGACAAGGCAGGAAAAACACACAAACATAGAAGCAACTGGAAAAAAAACTTAATAAGCAAGAGGAGAACCTACAGGAGCTCTGGGACAACACAAAACGAAATAACATTTGCTTAATAGGGGTACCAGAAGGAGAAGAGGAGAAGCAAGGAATAGAAAACCTGTTTGAAGAAATAATGACAGAAAACTTCCCTGATGTTGGCAAGGAAAAAACTACACAAGTCCAAGAAGCATATAGAGTTCCAAACAAGATGAACCCCAAAAGACCAACACCAAGACACATCATAATTAAATTGGCAAACACCAACAACAAAGTAAGAATCTTAAAGGCTGCCAGAGAGAAACAAAATTACCTACAAGGGGTCTCCTATTAGAATATTAGCTGACTTCTCAACAGAAACACACCAGGCAAGAAGGGAATGGAATGAAATATACAAAGTGATGCAAAGCAAGGGAATGAATCCAAGAATACTACACCCAGCAAGGCTATCATTCAAAATTGAAGGTGGAATCAGAAGCTTCACAGACAAAAAAGGACTAAGAGAGTTTATTACTACTAAGCCAGCAATGCAAGAAATGCTAAAAGGACTGCTGTAAAAAAAAGAAACAGAAAGACAAGAAGAAACACAAACATTAAGGATAAAAATGACCACAAACAAGTACTTTTCAATAATAACATTAAATGTAAATGGATTGAATGCTCCAATCAAAAGACACAGAGTAGCTCAATGGATAAGAAAATAGGACCCATTTATCTGCTGTCTGCAAGAGACCCACCTCAGAACAAAGGATTCACACAGACTGAGAGTGAAGGGATGGAAAAAAATTTTTCAGACAAATGGAAATGAGAAAAAAGCTGGAGTTGCGATACTTATATCTGACAAAATAGACCTCAAAGTAAAGGCCATAACAAGAGATAAGGAAGGCCACTACATAATACTAAAGGGGGCAATTCAGCAAGAAGATATAACTCTGGTAAACATATATGCACCCAATACAAGAGCACCCAAATACATAAAACAACTTCTGGAAGACATCAAGGGAGAGACTGATAGCAATACAGTCATAGCAGGGGACTTTAATACCCCCCTGACACCACTGGATAAATCTTCTAAACAAAAAATCAGCAAATAAATAGCAATCCTAAATGACTCACTAGATCAGATGGACTTAGTTGACATCTTCAGAATACTTCACCCCAAAAGCTACAGAATATACATTCTTCTCCAGTGCACATGGGACATTTTCAAAGATAGACCATATATTAGGACACAGGCAAAGTCTCTTCAAATTCAAGAGAATAGAAATCATAACTGGCATCTTCTCAGATTATAATTGCATAAAACTAGAAATCAACAACAATGAAAATATTGAAAAAAATCAAACAATGGAGGCTAAATAACGTGTTATTAAACAATGAGTGGGTTACCAGAGAGATCAAAGAAGAAATAAAAAGCATCCTGAAAACAAATGACAATGAAAACATAACAATCCAAAATCTATGGGACACAATGAAAGCAATCCTGAGAGGGAAGTTCATAGCTCTACAGGCCTACCTGAAGAAAATAAGAGAAACTGGTAATAAATGATCTAACTCTACAACTCAAAGAGTTAGAAAGAGAGCAACAAGAAAAGCCCACAGTACCCAGAAGGAAGGAAATAATAAAGATTAGAGCAGAAATAAATGACATAGAGACAAAAAAAAATACAAAAGATCAATGAAACCAAGAGCTGGTCCTTTGAAAGAATTAACCAGATTGATGAACCCCTCGCCAGACTCACCAAGAAACAAAGAGAGAGGATCCACATAAACAAAATCAGAAATGAAAGAGGTAAAATAACAAATGACCCTACTGATATACAAAGGATTGTCAAAAAATACTATGAACAACTCTACTCCAACAAACTGGACAACCTCGATGAAATAGACACATTACAAGAAAAATACATGCTTCCAAAACTCAATCAGGAAGAATCAAAAAACCTGAATAGGCCCATAACTACTGATAAAATTGAAACAGTCATCCAAAAGCTTCCAGCAAACAAAAGCCCTGGACCAGATGGCTTACAGGGGAGTTTTACTGAACATTCAAAGAAGAACTAAAGCCAATCCTTCTCAGACTATGCCAAAAAATTCAAGATGAAGGCACACTTCCAAGCTCTTTCTATGAAAAATACCAAATACCAAATACCAAAACCAGATAAAGACACCACAAAGAAAGAGAATTATAGGCCAATATCCCTGATGAACATAGATGCTAAAATCCACAACAAAATTCTAGCAAACCGGATCCAGCATTACATTAGAAAGATCGTACACCATGACCAAGTGGGACTTATTCCAGGAATGCAAGGCTGGTACAATATCCGCAAATCAATAAATGTGATACATCACATAAACAAATTGAGAGACAAAAATCACATAATCATATCGATTGATGCAGAAAAGGCATTTGACAAAATCCAACACCCTTTCTTAATAAAAACTCTCAGCAAAGTGGGAATAGAGGGATCATACTTCAACATAATAAAAGCCTTATATGACAAACCCACAGCCAACATCATACTCAATGAGCAAAAACTAAAACCATTTCCCTTAAGAACAGGGACAAGACAGGTATGCCCACTTTTGCCACTCCTGTTCAACATAGTACTGAAAGTGCTAGCCAATGCAATCAGGCAAGAAGAAGAAATAAAAGGCATCCAAATTGGAAAAGAAGAAGTAAAATTGTCATTATTCGCAGATGACATGATACTGTACTTAGAAAACCCTGAAGACTCCATCAAAAAATTATTAGATCTAATAAATGAATATGGTAATGTAGCAGGATACAAAATTAACACCAAGAAATCTAAGGCATTTTTATATGCCAATAGTGAACTTACAGAAAGAGAAATTAAAAAAGCAATCCCATTTACCATTGCACCAAAAAAATTAAGATACCTAAGAATAAGCTTAACCAAGGACATAAAATAGTTGGAAAACTACAATACACTGAAAAGATAGAGGAAGACATAAACAGATGGAAGAACATTCCGTGTTCATGGATTGGTAGAATCAACATCAGCAAAATGTCCATACTACCCAAAGAAATCTATAGATTCACTGCACTTTCCATTAAAATACCAACAGCATATTTCACAGATCTAGAAAGAACTCTGCAAAAATTCATCTGGAATTTAAAAAAAGCCCCGAATAGCTGTGGCGATCCTATGAAAGAAGAACAAAGTAGGAGGGATTTCAATTCCAGATATCAAGTTGTATTACAAAGCCACTGTTCTCCAAACTGCTTGATACTGGCACAAAAACAGACATATAGATCAATGGAATAGAATAGAGAACCTAGAAATTGACTTGAACCACTACGCTCAATTAATATTTGACAAAGGAGGAAAGACCATACAATGGAGCCAAAACCATCTCTTCAATAAATGGTGCTGGGAAATTTGGTTAGACACATGCAAAATAATGAAACTAGACCACCAACTTACACCATACACAAAAATAAACTCAAAATGGATAAAGGACTTAAAAGTAAGAAAGGAAACCATAAAAATACTAGAGGATTCCACAGATAGCAAAATCTCAGACATATGCAGAAAGAATTTCTACACTGACGCAGCTCCTAGAGCAATGGAAGCTAAAGGGAAAATAAACAAATGGGATTATCTACTCTAATAAAAGAGTAATATGCAAATTAACCATCACTCTGAGACACCTAAACCATGCCCACCAGCCAAAGCCACACCCCCAGCCAATCAGAGTGGCTGTATGCAGATTAACTCAGCCAAGATGGAGGCCAGCAGCCATGCAGCTAGAGCAAACAGGAGGCATCTGTTGCAACTGCCTACCTAGGCTGGCTGGGCCTCTGCTCACGGCAACAATGTTTCAATTATAGAAGCCACAGAGCTGAAGCAAACAGGAGGCTTCATTACCTGCCTAGGCCTCCGCTTAAGGCAACAAAGTTTCAATTATAGACAATAAACCCCAGAAACCTGATTCCAGCCAGCCTCGCTGGGACCTTGGGTCAATGGGAGCTGTGGGCAGCCTGCAAACAGCCATCAGCCCCTCACCCAGGCTGGTCAGGTACCCCAGTAGGGACTTGAACCCTGAAGGGGATGTGGCCAGCCTGAAAATGGCCCTCAGTCCCTCACCTAGGCTTCCCAGGCACCCCAGTAGGGACCCGAACCCTGAAGGGGCTATGGGCAGCCTGAAAATGGCCCTCAGCCCCTCACCCAGGCTGGCCACACTCCAATGGGGTGAGGGTCCCCACTGGGGGGCTTAGCAAGCCTGCAAACAGCCATCAGCCCTCACTCAGGCTGGCCAGGCACACCAGCAGGTGGACATCCCCTGAGGGGTCCCAGACTACAAGAGGGTACAGGCTGGGCTGAAGGACCCTCCCGCCCCCGCTGAGTGCACAGATTTTTGTGCACCGGGCTCCTAGTATAAAAACAAAAAGCGTCTGCACAGCAAAAGAAACCATCAACAAAACAACAAGAAAACCCACTGCATGGGATAATATATTTGCCAATGATATCTCTGATAAAGGTCTAATCTTCAACATTTACAGGGAACTCATACAACTTAACAAAAGGAAGATAAACAACCCATCAAAAAATTGGCAACAGACCTAAATAGACACTTTTTGAAAGAGGACATAAATAAGGCTAAGAGACATATGAAAACATGCTCAAAGTCACTAATCATCTGAGAGATGCAAATTAAAACAACAATGAGGTATCATCTCATACCTGTCAGAATGGCTATCATCAACAAATCAACAAATGACAAGTGCTGGAGAAGATGTGGAGAAAAAGGAACACTCGTGCACTGCTGGTGGGAATGCAGACTGGTGCAGCCACTGTGGAGAACAGTATGGAGTTTCCTCAAAAAACTAAAAATGCAACTGCCATTTGATCCTGTGATCCCACTTCTAGGAATATATCCCAAGAAACCAGAAACACCAATCAGAAAGGATATATGCACCCCTGTGTTCATAGCAGCACAATTTACCATACCTAAGATTTGGAAACAGCCTAGGAGTCCATCAGCAGATGAATGGATTAAAAAACTGTGGTACATCTACACAATGCAATACTATGCTGCTGTGAAAAGGAAGGAATTCTTAGCATTTGCAGCAGCATGGATGGAACTGGAGAGCATAATGCTAAGTGAAATAAGCCAGTGAATGAAAGAAAAATACCACATGACCTCACTCATCTATGGATAATAATAACCATTATAAACTGGTGAACAAAAATAGATACAGAAGCAGAGCAGCATCAAACAGACTGTCAAATTACAGCAACAAGGACAGGAAGGGTTGGGGGGGTAATAGATCAACTGAAGGACTTTTATGCATGCATTTAAGCATAACCAATGGACATAAAACACTGGGGGAAGGGGAGGCTGGGGAAGGGCAGAGGAAAAAAAAGAGATATATGTACTAATCTTTGTAACACTTTATGTAATTAAAAATATATATATTAAAAAAACACTTAAAAAAAGGAAGTTGATCTCGTGTGACTCTCCCGTGGAGGGTATCTTCCTGCATGTCCTCACATGGCCTTTCACCTGCATGTGCACATCCCTGGTTTCTCTTCCTCTTCTGATAAAGACACAACCCCTATTGGATCAGGGTCCCACCCTATTGGGCTCATTTTTACTCAGTTCTCTGAAGTGACCCTGTTTCTAAATATGGTTACATTCTTAGGTACTAGGATTTAGGGCTTCACTATATGAATTTGGGGAACACAACTCATTCCATAACAAAACCAATATAGACTACTTCCACAAATAACTGAATAATGCTAATAATATAACTAGTATAAAATGTATCATCTCTATTTTAATCCTCACTAATGTGATTTCAGGAACTCCTTTATAAGGAATTCTTTCTGTCTCTCCCCCTTCCTTCATCTCTCCTTCTCTCCTTCCTCCCTTCCTTTTTTCTATACTTTTTTCCCTTCCCTACCCCTCCCCATCTCTGGCCTCTTTAGAATCTAAATTAAAACAATAACAACAAAAGCAACAAAAACAGAAAGTGCATGAAATGATATCTTCCACTTTACAGGTTTGAAGAAAGAGCAGCACAGAGATCCAGAGACCAGGTACCTTGCCCAATCTAGTATGAGGGGCCCCTGCTGGGGCTTGCTATTTAGGATGGGGAAACCGGAAGAGGACAGCAAACGAGCACAATGTGGGTACAAGCTGGCTGTTGGGACCCCTAACTGCAAGTACAACTCCCCTTTCCAAGACCACACCAGCCTCAATCACAATAACAAAAGTAGTGACATTTCTGGAACCCAAATCCACATGATTGAATCAAGGAGCAGCTGAGTTTTTTCAGAAGTGCTCTTTAGCAATAGCCATTCTTCTGCTCATCTCTCAGAATGCTTGTCTCGAACTGTTCCAAAGGTTCCTCCAAAAGGTGT
This sequence comes from Murina feae, assembly GCA_004026665.1. Taxonomy (NCBI): domain Eukaryota; kingdom Metazoa; phylum Chordata; class Mammalia; order Chiroptera; family Vespertilionidae; genus Murina; species Murina feae. The sequence goes on from PVJC01000519.1 coordinate 61,821, forward strand.
TCTGTTCTCTTTGCTGACATCCTTTTGCAAGGCTATACACAATGTCCTCATTGCTCAGCTGTTTGTTCAATGGTACTGATAAGCTTATTAATATTGGAGAACTCCTCTTTTCTACTCAAATAGGCATCACAATGAAGTGAGAGGAGATACACATTCCCCTAGCCATACTCTGTTAGTAAACCACAAACAGAGGTACTGGGGCTTTCAGATTCTTACAGATAAAAATCATCATTTAACTGGCTCTTCAAAACCACCACCACCCAAGTTTGTAACAAAATTCCTAGGCATTTGGGGCCAAAGACAAAAGATTCAGGTGACACTGCACAATACCAGAAACAAAATCAAGTCTATTCTCTAACCAGCTACTCCACCTGTTGCAAGTTTGGGTGGTCTGTTTTATTTCCCTCAGGTAGATTCCACTGCCTTCACTTCTGCTTTGGAGGAGCTCAGGGTGAGGTGGGGTGGGGTATCATCCCCTTAACTCCCATCATCCTGGTCCCAAGGTGCGCTGCTGCATCTTGTTATTGTTCTCCTAAGAGAACAATGAGAGGCTATGTAAACAGAATCCTCTCCCTCCCTGAAAACATGTCTTTATATAACTTAACTTGCAATAAGCATGAAGTTTAGGAACCATTTTATGTACATCCAACTATGGGTCACACTGTCCTCTAGTACAGGAATAAGGACATTTAGCCTAAAAAGTAGAAGCCCTCCATCATATCCAAGGAAGGTGGCAAAACCTTCCAAAACACTCTGTTAAAACCTAGCTTTAAATATGTTGGGCAGTCAAGTTATCTACCCAGGGATTAATATTAATGAGAGAAGGTGTTACACTAAATAAAAGTGTTTGTTTAGACATCATGAATATGATCTCAAAGTGTCATCATAACAGGGAGTTCCTGCCTATATTTTAATTGCCTTAAAAACTTCACATATCTGATTGTTATCCTATGTGATTGAGATTGAAGTCCCCATCATCCATCAAGGTGACCTCTGGGATGTCCCAGTCATAATCTCCTCCCCATGTACCCAGTTCATCCTCTAGAATAAAAACTGGCTGCTAGCTCAGTGGCTGGTTCATAGTAGGTGCTTAATTGTATTTATGGAAGAGGTAAATATGAATGCAAGAGAAAAGCCGGGTCCAAAATATATATTTCCTTGCAATTGTGGAATGCAATCAATGGAAAGGCATTACACTGGCCAGCTAGCAATATAAAGTGAATGGAATTTTCAAACCTACCCAACTCCCAAAAGAGTTAAAAAAAGCATCTTAGTTCCTAATTTTATCTTCAGTCAGAGGTTATGAATTGAGATGAACTGGACTCCCCCTAAAAGTCACATTCTTCACCTTGTTCTCAGGTACATCTGAGCTGTGGGTGGGGCTGAAGGCTAGAGGAGTGAGGCCTGGCAAGGGGGTCCGATGCAGAGGCGGGTCTCCATCACCTTTCCCTTTCCACTTTGAGCCCTGGAGAGAGGCTTTTCAGCAGAGCTGTTATGAACTCTTTGATTTCTAGCTTTCTCATCTGGCTACACAATACTTTGGTGCCTTAATAAGATTTAGCTGAAAAGACACTTCCTTCTTTTCACAAATTGAAAGAAAATCTATTTGGACACTTTTAAAGGAAAGGGGAGAATACTTCTGCGTTCTTTTTCTCTCTCTCTTTAAAAGTTGTTTCTCTCTCTCTCAGAAGCTCTTCACCTTGTATGTTCCTGTCAACTAACTGAATCTTTGAGGACTTAAACAAGAGAAATAATGAGAAAATAAAATATTTATGTTTTGGATTAATGGTCTAGAAGGTCCAAGTGAAAGCCCACCCAATGGATATTTATAGCATGCAGTTTATTAAATTGGTAATTGTAGGACTAACTTAACATTTTCTTTATGCTGTTAGAGAAAGTTTACCAAATGTTTACCTATTTTTAAACTTTGATTTTTATTAATCTATAATTTTCATATAATAAAAGGCAAAGATCTTGACTCTTTAGTCCATGAATTTTGACAATTTTATAAATCCAGATAACTATCATCCAAAACAACACATAGAACATTTCCATCACCACAGAAAGTGTCCTTCCATCCCTTCATGGTCAATTCCCTCCATCCCCAAGGAAGACTTTCTTATTTCTATCAGCTACCTTAGTTTTACCTGTTCCTGATCTCATTAACATGCAAATATGTCATGTATTTTTCTAAATTTGACTTCTTTTGCTCAACATAATGTTTTAGCGGTCCATTTACTTTGTTGTATCAATAATATGTTCATTTGTGTTGCTGTGTAAGTATTCTACTGTAGGTGATGGATGTCTTTTCATAATTTATCTAATTCTCCTATTGATAGGGCTGTTTCCACAGGTTTTGGCAGTTGTAAATGAGGCTGATGCAAATACTCTTACAGTTCTCTTGGGTAAATACCTGAAGGTAAAATTAGTGAGTCATAAGTATTGTATATATTTAACTTTACTGAAACCTGCCAAACAAGTTTTCAAAGTGGTTTCAGCATTTTATGCTTTCATCACCAATGTATGAGCATTCCAGTTGTTCTACATCCTCACCAACTTCTGGTATGCACAGTATTTTTATGAAAACTTCATTCCAAAAAATGTAAAATTATAGATTATTGTAGTTTTCATTCATATTTTTCTGATGAGTAACTAATGATATTTGAGCAACAATTTTACCTGTTTAACCACTTGTGTGTTTTCTTTGTAAAGGTTCAAGTTATTGACCCATTTTTAAAAATAGGTGGGGTTTTTTTTATTGTTTAATTATAGGAATTTTTATATATCCTGAATGAGTTCCTCTTGGAGGTATATGTATTCGGGATCTTGTTCCAAGTTAGTGACTTGTGTTTCATTTTCTTAATTGTCTATATATTGATTTACAGAAAGGTTTTAATTTTAATAAGTCCAACTTATAATGTTTCCTCTTACTGTTTGTTTTGTCCTGTTTAAATATCATTTGGCTATCTTAAGATCATGAACATATTCTCCTATTGGCTTTTTGAATCCTTACAATCTTAACTTTCACATTAAGAACCATTATGTATCTCAACTTAATGTGTGTGTGCAGATGAGATAAGAGTCTAAGTTCTATTCATATCTTTATAGATACGAAGTTGTTCCAGCACATTTCTTGTAATGGCTTCTTCCTATATTTAAGAATTTTATTTTGAGACAACTATAGATTCACATAATAGTAGATGCACATATGAAATAACATAGAGAGATCCCATATACCCTTTGTCACATATTCCCCAGTGGTAATATCTTGCAAAACTGTTATTGTATTACAGAGTCTTGAAACCTATACAATTAAGATTCTGAACATTACCATCACCACAGGATCCCTCATGTTGCCCTTTTAGAGCCTCACTCAGTTGCAGGCAATGCCCTTAGCCTCTGGCTACTGTTAATCTCCTCCATTTCTACAACTGTGTCATTTCAAGAATGATATATAAATTAAGTCATACAGTAGAGAATATTTTGGGATTGACTTTTTCAGTGATATTTCTCTGAAGATTCATCCAAGTTGTCCAGTGTTTAAATAGGTTGTTCCTTTTCATTACTATGCAACATTCCAAAGCATAGTCATGCTGCAATTTATTCACCCATTCACCTATTCCAGAACATGTGGGTTGTTTCCAGATTTCATTTGTTAGCAATAAAACGGCTACAAACATTTATGTATAGGTTTTTTGTTTGAATATAGGTTTTAATTTCTCTGAGATAAATGCCCAGGAGGCAATTTCTAGGTGGATTGGTAGTTGTGTGTTTAGGTTTTTAAGAAACTACCAAATTTTAAAGTGGCTGCACCATTTCACATTCCAACCAGCAATACATGAGTAATCCCATTGCTTTGGATAGGTGACAGTGAAATCCCCTTTGGGGGTATCACTATGTATCTTAATTTAATTTTTAATTTGTATCTCCATAATGATTATTAATGTTGTTGTACATCTCCTCGTGTGCTTATTTGCCATCTTTATATCTTTTTCTGTAAAATGTCTTTTCCCATTTTCTCATTGGATTTTTATTTCACTCTTAATTTTTTAAAGTTCTTTATATATTCATGCTACCCCTCCTTTGTTAGATATGTGGTTTGAAAATAGTTTCTTCCCGTCTGTACTGTTTGCTTTCATTTCCTAACATGATATTTTCCAGAGAAAATGTTTTTAATTTTGATGAAATCCAGTTTATCCATTATTCCTTTGGTAGATGGTGCTTTTGATATCAAGTATAAGGATACTTTGCCAAGTCCAAAATCCCAAAGATTTTCTACCACTTAAAAAAAAAAAGTTTTATTCTTGGAGGCAAGTGATCAATGTTTTTCTCTCTCTCCTTTTCCCTTCCCCTCTCTCTAAATCAACAAAAAATGTATTTTTTAAGAAGTTTGACCTTATATATTTTAAGTCCATGAAATATTTTTGAGTTACTGTTTGCACAACACAAGAGATTTAGGTCAACATTTATTTTCCTTTTTGCAGATAGATGCCTAATGCCTTCAGCACCATTTGTTAAAAGAATTACCCTTTCTCTATTAAATTGCTATTGCACCTTTGTCATAAATCAATTGGGAATTGAGGTCAGTGGAAATGGGGGGGGACCCAAAGTCCCCTCCCACATAAAAGCAATAAAAACATTCACAAAAATTTAACAAAATCAACTTTTTAGTATTCTGAACTTAACTAAAAGCTTGCAACAAACATTATTTCAAGAAAAAATTATGACATCTAGGCAAGAACAGCAAGCTTTATGGTGTTTTCACTTCCCTGACTCCTACCCACTTCTCCTCAACTCTGCTGTAGCCTTGAAAACCAAGTTCACAATCATGGTTAAACCAGTGCTCTGGTAGCCACTGGTGAGGGAGAATAGAGATGAAATTCTTCAAAATCTTAATTCTCAGCTAATTAATAATTAGTATTTAAACTGTTTGAAAGTTATCTGGAAACCCAACTTGTAAGACTTGTCTTACTTGACCTGACTTAGCACTTACCCTGTTGTAAACAACCTTTCCCCAGGGGTATTTATTGAAAACAATCAGTAGCAATGCTTTAATACTAAAGGTGTTTGAGACAGTGATTAACAGGGAAACAGCTAGTTAACCAAATGTCTTATTCTTTTAATTCCTTTTGGTCTTTCTTTAAATTTTGTCTTATTTAGAGACAGCATTTAACTGCCTGTATAACATCCACTCCTCGCTCTCCTTTTAAAAAAATATATTTTATTGATTTTTACAGAGAGGAAGGGATAGAGAGTTAGAAACATCGATTAGAGAGAAACATGGATCAGCTGCCTCCTGCACACCTCCAACTGGGCATGTGCCCGCAACCAAGGTACATGCCCTTGACCAGAATTGAACCTGGAACCTTTCAGTCTGCAGGCCAATGCTCTATCCACTGAGCCAAACCAGTGACACTTAACCTTCCTATAGTTTGTATGTGAGTGTTTCTATCTTTTTATTGTCATCTTCCACCACCAGAATATGATCTCTTTAAAGGCTGGTCTTCATTTTGTTCACTTCCATATTTCCAGTGCTTTGAAAATTCTTGTCGTATAGTAAGCCCTTGTTAATATTTTTGAATGAACAAAAGAAAGGCAGCAGGTGGGTTACCCACCACAGCCTAGACTGTTTTTTTAAATAGGAACACAAACCTTTCTGAGAAGTCCCTAAAAAACCTTTCCTTTTTGTCTCTTATGTCAAAAGTGAGTTACATGGCTTTCCTACAATACAGAAAGGTGAGAAAGCAAGTTTTGGATTGTTCTCCTCTGAAGTTAAAAGAGTCAAGAGAGAAGGGGGTTGGGAATGGATTTTGGATAGTTATTCATTAGTGTTCTTCATTGTCATCCCATTCTTCACTTAGCTGAGTCTTACCATTTATTCTTCATATTATATTCAACCATCATTTCATTGAGAGGTTCTCTGACCTCCAATGTCCACTTCAAGACTTTTTGTTAATATCATAGAAAATTTTCTCAATAATGATGTAGAGCAGCCTTTCTCTTCCCTCTTTCTGAAATTAGCTTTTGCAGATTTTCATGTAGCTGACTTCTTCTAAGCTCAAATGTAGAGAAAAATCTTAATTTGCCACCCTCTCTAAAAGAACCTTATCACACTTGATCTCATTGACTGATTTTCTTTGTAGCATTCATCAATAACTGAAATTATTTATTTGTTAATTTATTTCCTATTTTCCCCATTAGAGTGTAATATTGATAGGATAAGATCCTTTTCTGCATTGGGTCTCAAGACACAAAAATTCAAATTTTGAGGACATGTTACTATATCAGCCAATAGCAAAACTTATGCTAGCATGAGTGTTTTTACTTTCCTGCAAAAAAATAATTAAGTAACATGAGTTCAAAGGCTTTCCTGACCTAAAGTCTAATAATAAACATTTAGAGACAAAGATCATTAAAATCTAGAGCTATTATATTCAACACTGAAAACTATCCAAAGGAGTCAGAAAACAGAATTCAACATTTATCATACTTTGGTAATATCTTGATTATAAGGAATTGTATATAATCCTAAAAACAGAAATTTAAAAAAGTGTGGAATGACTCCAAGATTCATATTAAACTTTTGGTAAATAATTTATTCAATTCCCTACATATACAGAGCATCAAGTTGAATGGGTCCATACTGTCTAATTGAGTAAATTGGCAATGACTATCTAACTTGTACTGAAATAAATTTAAGATCATGATCATCCTGTATTCTTCATGGACTTACTTTTTAAAAAATTCTGTCCCTAAATCTGAAAACTAAAAATTTTATTTTAAAATGTATAATTATAAAATCACATTAAATTGAGAATAAGAATTTTCCTGTCTAAACAATAGGTTGGGAGCTTAAAGTCCAAGAGTGCCAGACAACAACAAGGCTCTCAATCACTCTCCATCTCAGTTTATCAGACTCTAATAAGGGGTAATTTATGAGCTTAATCAAGTGGAAAAAATGGGAGTGGCTCTGCCAAAATGTAGAATCAACAGATTTCAAGCTGAGTGGTTAGCAAGAATTGCTGTTAGAATGCTATATTACTTCTAACCTCCCAGTGAAGGTTCTTGATTCTGAAAGGGAACTTGGTCCTAAGAACACCTGATGATCTCTGGCAAGTTTTTAACTCGTAATATTTCAGGTATGGCAGGGCCAAATAACACCTTTGTACTCAACTACAGTACCTCATAATGATCACCAGGAAGTTTTATCAAACACAAACTCTCTGAACTCTAGTCTCTCCAACCGTAAAATGCAGCTTTCAGGGGCAGCCCCTCGTCTATACTTACTCCATATTGCAGAATTCCTACAAGAGCCAAAGAAAGTGCTTTTCAACAGCAAATGCCAAGCACCAGTTAAAATTCAGGAATTTGCATTGTATTTGCTCTAGGTCTCTCTTAAAAATACCAAAACACTAAGAGCAAGGAAAGATTATTTATTATTATCAAAATTTCCCATTCATTAACACTCATGCTTTTCTGTTTGTCTCCACTGCTGGACAAATTTGCACTGTCTTTCTTCCAATTGCATGTAATATGGTTCTTGGTGTACAGAATGCTCTGCAGGAAGATTTTCCTATCCATTGCTGGATCATTTGATTGACTATCTTTCACATTGTGTGTGAGCTTCTATCATAGCAAGCAGAGCTACTTCTGTTGCTCAGTGTTACGCTGCTGCACCCACCCTCCAAATCTCATCAAACTTAGATAACTATATCTCAATGTTAGCTCAGAATAGAGCAGCCATAATAAAAATATTAGTTTTTGATTTGTCCTTATATGGCTTAGATATATTAAAATGTGCTCTCAGGAGACCTTTACCCACTGAATCAAAATATCTGAAATTTCCTCATCAATTAACTTCTAGTTAACTTAGTTTCAATGCCAAAGCTGTGAGAAAAATTTAAATTGTCCCTTGTCCATACACCTTTAGTACTTTGGGGGACATCTCAATATCTAGGAGACTCATTTTAGTCAGACATTTTTAGCTAGGTAGATTGTTTTTCTGCTGTTGCCATCAATAATAAAAGAATTAACTTCAAAGAGATTCACTGGCTCTGATTCTTTGACACAAGAAAGAGATATAAAATTTGAAAAGAATGCATGCTTTTATAAGGGCCTGTGTAAATTATTCTGAAATTTGGTTTGGCCTATAGCAGCTTCTCTATAAATGTTTTTGACTGAAGTAAATTTCTTTTTGGTGAAATATTTATTTTTGGTGAAAGAGTCACAGTACTTTTTAAGATCAAAGAGTTATGATTGACTATATGATTGGCTGCTTTTTTTGAGAAATCTATTTTTTAAAATATTATCTATAACATCCTTTCAATAATGTGAAATTGGCATCCTTGAGGGTGTTTTATATGTACCAAAATTTTAGTTTCCATTTCTACTTCTCTATCTGCTATAATAAAAGGCTAATATACAAATCGACTGAAGAGTGAAATGACCAGTCACTATGATGTGCACTGACCACCAGGGGGCAGACACTCAATGAAGGAGCTGCCCACTGTTGGTCAGTGCACTCCCAGAGGGGGAATGCCACTCAGCCAGAAGCTGGGCTCACAGCTGATGAGCACAGGGCCAGTGGCAAGAGCTTCTCCCACCTCCGTGGCAGGGCTAAGAATGTCCAACTGATGGCTTAGGCCCACTCCCCACCAGAGGGCACAGGCCAGGCTGAGAGACCCTCCCCCCAAATGCACAAATTTTGTGCACTGGGCCTTTAGTATTTCTCTCAACTTACATAATTGTCTGCAAATCATATGTCATGCTCACCACAACTCTTATAATGAAAAACAATGTGGGCATCCAATTTCTGAAATCAATGAGGCAAAACTCACGTGAGGATGGCCTCAGGGAACATGCTAGGGATTAACTCGTGCTCCTGGCAGTGGTGGAAGGACATGAAGGTGTGACCTTTCTTTCCTGAGAATGCTACTCATGATTGAGCTCTTTTGGGTTGGCTAATGGTAATACCCAGCTCTTGGCTGAAAGAACTGAGAAGCCAACCTACACATTTTAATACATCTATATTTTCATCATTTTTAGTGGGCCACTTTTTCCATTTGTCTAATTCTTCATTTTCATGGCTGTTTCTTCCTGAATACACAATGTCCTCGGTTTTCTAACCAAGCCCCAGGTACCTTTCTTTCTCTCTCTCTCTCTCTCTCAAAAAATAAAATCTCAATTCTAGGATTTTTAAGCATCCCACTCACATTCTGTCTTCCCAATTTTCAAAAGGGCACACACCATAGGTATACATGTTGCTATATTTCCCCTCCCCTCATATATTTGGGAAAAAAAAGTTGTTCAATGTCAAGATTAGATGAATTCAACTAGATATAGGAAAAATCATGATAAAGTTTCTCTGAAATACCCCCTTTCTCTGCTTCCTTCATTTCAGTATCTCCTACATCTCAAGTGGCCTGAAAATGATAAGGCCCTAGCCCCTCTCTTTTCAAAGAGACAGTCTATTTATATAAGGGATATTATTATGTTAATCACTATATTACATAGTGTGAAAGTGCCTCAATTTTGAAAACACAACATACCTCTGACTTCTCAAATTGTTCCTGCAAAAAAAGGAATTGAGAAAGAGAGATCTCTCTTGGGTTTCCTTACACTTTTTGTTTTCCCTCTCGGGTTTTATCTCCTGAACAGTCCCACCTCTCCTCTCTCATAGGGTTCTTGGCTGCCCTTTCTCCCTGAGCCAAGTGTAGAGAAGATGCCTGGATATTCTTAGCATGACAGAGACCGCTTCAGTCTCTCAACAAAACTTTACTAAAAACATGAAATAAAATGATGATAGGAAAAATATATATAACTTAAAAAATAGTCACATTTTCAGCACGTATGCTTTTTATTTCAAGGATGCCAACAAAGGGAGAAAGGAGTCTTACTTATTGAGTGTAAGAAAGGGCTCCTCCTTAGGTAAGAACACTTAGTCTGGGAATTGTTGGTATAACTAAAAAAATAGCTTTTTCTTCCCTCTCAGACTCCTGGGCCTATCATCTATAAGTTCTGTTTAGTTTTCTGATCTTCAGAGTGAGTCTGTTAAACTCTTCAAAATAAATAGTCTTGAGTCAACACTCCTGACCAGAAAGTTACACACACTATTTTTAGTGTGACCTTGGATATACTACTTTATGTGCCTCAGTTTCCTTATTATAATATAGAAAAAATAATACTGTGTATTCTACTGAAGTTTTTAAAGAATTAAATTAATTCAAGTGAAATTCTTAGGCTTAGAATCTTGTTATTGTTGTTGCTATTGACATTCCAGAGCACAAAAGAATGACCTATCTTTTCCTGGCTCATCTCTAGCCATCAATGGAATATTTAGTGCAGGTCTACCCAAACTCATTTCTGGAGAAATTATCTTATAAACATGTGCCCACAACCATTCCATAGTAGTATAATCCCCTAACTTTTTCACAACACTTCATTTACAAAAATCATTGATTAATCGCCTACTATCTTCCAAATATTAGAATCAGTGCTAATGTTATCAGAGGTAATGATGAGGAAAAAAGAAAGAAAATGAAGGCACAATGCTTGCTTTTATGAAGAAACTAGGGGCCCGGTGCACAAAAATTTGTGCATTTGGGAGGTCCCTCAGCCCGACCTGTGCCCTCTCACAGTCTGGGAACCCTCTGGGGATGTCCACCTGCTGGCGTGCCTGGTCAGCCTGGGTGAGGGGCTGATGACTGTTTTCAGGTTGGCCAAGCCCTCCAGTGGGGACCCTTACCCCATTGGGGTGTAGCCAGCCTGGGTGTGGGCTTGAGAGCCGTTTTCAGGCTTTTAGGCTGCCCACAGACCCTTCAGGTTTTGGGTCTCTACTGGGGTACCTGGCCAGCCTGGGTGAGGGGCTGATGGCTGTTTGCAGGCTGGCCAAGCCCCCCAGTGGAGACCCTCACCCCATTGGAGTGTGGCCATCATGGGTGATGGACTGAGGGCTATTTTCAGGCTTTCAGGCTGCCCACAGCTCCCATTGACCCAATGTCCCAGCAAGGCTGGCTGGAAGCAGGTTTCTGGGGTTTATTTATCTTCCATAATTGATACACTGTTCCTTTAAGCTGAGGCCTAGGCAGGTAATGAAGCCTCCTGTCTGCTTCAGCTCATGGCTTCTAAAATTGAAAGAAGGCTGCCTTAGTAGACTCTAGGCAGGCAGCTTCCTCCATCACTCCGAGGCTGCTATAATTGAGACAATGTTGCAAATATGTTGTTGCCTGGAGCTGGGAGAAGTCCAGCGGGCAAACAGTTTTACTCCTGCTGCAATGGAAGCTGCCTGTTTACTCTAGCAGCTCCGTGACTGCCGGCCTCCATCTTGGCTGGATTAATTTGCATGCAGTCGCTGTGATTGGCTGGTGGGCGTGCTTAGGCATCCCAAAGAAAAAGTCAATTTCAATATTACGCTTTTATTAGATTAGATAAACATCAATGCAGATGCTTAGTACAATTGCTGTCTGCTTTGGAATCACATGTGTAGCAGTCAATCTCTAAAGATGGTTCCCAATAAATTATGGCTCCAGGTATTCGAGACCCTCCCACCCATAATAGATCTGGGCTTCCTGTGATTCAGTTTAGCCAACAGAAGATGGTAGAAGTAACACCATACCAATTTCAGGTCTGAGCCTTAAGAAGGCCCATCAGGTCCTAACTTTTGTGTTTTGGGGGAGTCTTCATATGCCATGAAAGTGATCCAGCTACCCTGCTGGAGAGGTCCCCGTGGAAAGGCAATGTGGAGAGGGAGAGATCTTCCAACTACATGGCAAGAGAAAGCTCTAGCCATTCTCAAATCTTAGCAAACACTGCTCACCCACCCCTACACGTACCCATGGTCCCAGACATGTGTATGAGACAAGCTGTCCAGTCACAAGTTCAGGTGACTACAGACTCAGCCACTTTCACCCAGAGCAAAAGCAGCTCAGGTGAACCACAGTATCGTGAAAGGCAATAAAATGCGTTCTGTTTTAAGCCAGAGTTTCACAATAGTTTGTAATGTATCAACAGAAAGACTAACCACATGAGAATATCTTCTTTGCCATATATAGATAGATGACCTTGGTGAAAATCTTTAACCTTCATGAGCTCAGTTTCCTCAACTCTATAATGGAATGATAGTGATACTTTACAAGGTTACTGTAAACATCAGACAATACTATTTGTGAAACTCCAGAAAACTAGTGTTAATAAATGGTAGCAATTATAGATGGTTAGAGGTTGTTAGTTTTCTGACACATTCCCAGGAAGATTTTAATTTCAAATAAGGATCCTGAAGACCATAAGGCTTATCACCAAGTTGCTTTTCATATTAGACCAAAGGCTGCTTCCTCCCTGCATGTGGATAAACTCAAGATGGAATGTGAATAGCTTTCTTTCCACACATAGAATTCAGGAGATAAGAACCATTAGTCTATATAACATTTTCTAAATTAAAAAACAAACATCATCTTGCTTTATTTTATACAAGTAAGATAGGCATTCGGCTGTTATATTAGCATTATGTAATTAAAATTGTTCTTAACTATGGCATCACAAAGTTCTCATTCTTGCCTCCATCTTAATGCTTCCTGAGAACCTTTTGAGATTTGTAAAATAAATGATGCAAAACCTGGGATGTTTGGGTATGACATATCTCATTTATTTTCACTGTCATCACTCACCATGGTATATAATACCTGCTCCCTGCAGACTGAAACATTACAGATGTTTTCAAAATATCGGGCTATAGAGAGACCTCTTAAATTTCTTTTCTGGTTAGTTTCAGTTTAAGTCGCCATCCGCAAAGTTTCTGCGTATGTGTACTTTAACATTGAGCTTCTTGCGCATTTGCATCTGGCACCAGTTGTCCACCCAACATTTAGCCACGAAAACTTGCAAAGAGCTCTGAGATTATGTGATTTATGGAAGATTGAAGAACAAGGAGGCAAAAGATGAAAGTAGTTATAACTATTCATTAGTTTTTGGTATATCAGATAATTTGTGCAATGGCTTCGGGGCTTTAGTTGAATCACTTTTCCCACATTGTCTTAATTTTAATTACGCAGCAATTATTTCTACCAACCTGTGCAAAGGAACCATATGGAAATGTGACATATGACAATATACGTTTACCTAAGCCCTAGGACTACAGTGACCTACAGGCAATTAGCTACTGCCTCTAGCATCGAAATGACCAATTAAAGAGTTAACAAAATGCCCTCCAAATCACCTACAAGCACGGGATTTTTGAACTGCCAAGAACATTCACTTCAACTGATATAATTTTTGACTGACTGATTTAGTAAGTCTACATCTGCTAAAATTCCAGACTCATGCCTGTAAAACTGAGGAGTCAGGTTTTATGAGGTGTTTTCACTGTCATTAAAGATGATCCCACCTTAGCCCTTTTCCTAACAAGACAATCGCTCAGCAGTCATTATGAGGCGTGATCCTAGCTTGTCATCATGGAGAAAAATGTCTTGCTAGGTCAATGAGGATGATACTGAGTTCATCTCAAGGATGTAAGACATTCATTCTAGTGGCTATAAACCAGAAACTAAATATAAAGAAGGAAGAAAGGAAGGAAGGAAGGAAGGAAGGAAGGAAGGAAGGAAGGAAGGAAGGAAGGAAGGAAGGAAGGAAGGAAGGACAGGTGAGTGGGAGGAAGAGAAGACATGATATTTAAAAATATCTTTTGAAATTTAATATTTAAATTCAAATATTGTATTTTTGGCCTTCATGGTAGCTTTCTATAATTCAGAAATGGGAAAAGCTAATGAGAAAGGAAAACAACAATTAACATCATGACTCTTTTTGAATTATGTTAGGTTTTGTCTGAGATATTCTCTCTCCAAATGCAGAATTCCTACTAAAGGTTGTATGGGTTGAATTTCCCTGGAACAAAAACCTGATATAAGGATTTAGTCAATAAGTGATTCCACAAAGACCTAGGAGTGGATTGAGGAAGGAGGCAGGAAAAGGAAGGGAGCCAACAGAGTGTGTTTATAAGTCATTTACAACTGTGCTCAATGGGAGCTCAATCCTGCTGGAGATCACTGGATGACAGTGTGGAACCTGCAGTGCTATCCCACCTAAAGGCCAAGAAAGCTGCTGTACTTATCCACCAATTTCAGTCGGTCACTGGCCAAGAGTGCACTCATATATTGGCTCCCAGAACTCTTGCATTCCCCCTATGAAGGCTGAACGTGCTCCAACTGCCAGAGAAAGTGTTCAGGCAGAGCTGGGTGCTTACAGAAGAAAGCTTTCAGCATGCACAGAATGGTGAGCATTGAGCCAATCTGGGTAAGACAATGAATATTTGCTATAAAAGTTGACCCAAAATTAACTGTGTCTGAGCAATACCACATTGTGCTATGGGACTTGCTTCATCTCATCCAATACACGTGGTTCATTCATTATACTTCGGATGGTAAAAGTGACTCGTTTGCCTGTTGTTACCCAATTTGATCTTGAAGATCTGTCCTTGGTGTAGAATACGTCAGATTCTTGCTCTTCAGGATGTCACAGAGTGGGGGGACCAGTGAGGGGCAAGATGCTGCATATGCTCTATAGGAGGGCTCATTAGTTTTCTGTAAGTCACATATTTGATTGGGCTGAGCACCTGATGGGGTAAAACCTACCAGAAATATATTGTCAAATTAAAATAAATTGTCACAGAAGGTTTGATGACTAAATCTGTTTGCAATGCAAAAAATATGTAGACAAAATCAAAGCTTATAAAAATCTAGATCAAGTCCAACCAGTGATCAAAACACTCCTAGCTACTTTTGCTAAGACTTATATGTGCACATTAAACACCACAAGGACAAACACATAAAAACTGAGAAATGCAAAGGCTATGTTGGATCTTACTTTGGGTTCATGCAACTTAAAAGGGGCTCTTGTCTGTTGTTATTCTTAGCTGAAAATCAGTTCTAAAGAGTGGTCCAGATACCACAGGAAGAGAAAAATCCTTTTCCAGATGCCTTCCTTCTTCTTCCTGATTTCTTAGCAGTAATCCCAGAAAACTGTCTATTGGTCCATCAAAATATGAGGAGTGCTTGTATCAAGCCAATGAATAACTGCTTGGTACCTTCTCCATGAGAGATCCAGCTTCTGACAAAGGCCCAGAGAAGCTGAAGAAACTGCAGGGTTCTGATGTTTCCCACCTGCTGGATATGGACTGATGAATGGATTAGTTGATTAATTAAGTTATTGAACTAAATGAATGAAAGGACTCCCACAGCCCACCTTTTTATGGACAGTAGCCTGTCTTCTCTATCCTGCAAAATCCATATCAACTCTGATGCTTCAAACATGTTGTGGACGCTTCATAAATGATCACCAATGTCATAAAAAAAAAGAGCAAAACAAGACACACTGCAAAGATTTGTTCAGTATGAGTTGCCACAGTAAGATCTATGATTCTTGAAGTGTTGCAACGATTTTCTCAGTTAAGGTTTAATGAAACACACAGATGAGCACAACTCTTTACAACCCCATAGCACCACACTAGCTGGGACCTGCAATCATTGCTTCAAAAATTTAGATATTTCCAACTCATCTGGGAAGACTTTCTAGATTATGAAACAAGTAGTTCTTGCTATTTTCTCCCACATGTTTCTTCCCTGTCATGCCAGATAATCCTCTACTCACAAAATTAAGTTTTGGCTTCTTTCTACAAATTATCTTCACATGTATCTTCACATTTCAACATTCTGTTTATGTTTTTGCTAATAAAGACCACACTGCACTTCTGCTGTAAAAACATCTTCTCTTGAGAGAGTTCATTCATATACAAATTGGTGAAATCAACAGGGCACAAGTTAGGCACTTTACTGATCAGTTCATTTTAGTCTGAAAGTTTGAAACAATTTCTTAGAATTGTAGTACATTTGGGGAGCTTGACTAAATGTATATCAGTTTCTGAACAGGCCCACTTTTATATAATTGACTTTATCATCTCTTCTGTTTTATTGAGCCACTGCTGATATTTTTAGATTAAAAGGTCCTAGAAGAGAAGCATTGTGAACACAACCTTATTTACTCTTAGAGTGAATAAAGATTTGCTACCATGTCTCAGGGTTATAAGTCTTTGAGGTTGGGCTGTCCAAGTTGCACATCTGCTACTCCTATTTTTTCTATTGCCATTGCTCCTTTCTCTGGTCAACAAACAGAATAAATTGGTTTAAAAATGGTATAAGTAAGACTGCATTTCAAAGAATATATGCTTAAAATATTAATACCTTGCAAATAAGTAATCTCTTACATCAAAATTTATTGTAAGTCATTGAAACCAGAAATTTTCTTGAGAGCAGAGAGCAAATCTTGGAAAAGTGTATTACTAGACACTGAAAAGAAGAAAGAAAGTTAGGCAGAAAGTTGACTTGAAGATGTCTGTACCAGTTATCTCTCATCATAATAAAGCAGCTCAGTGGCATACAATACAAGATATGTATTTTTGCTATAAGTCTATGTTTTTGTTAGGTAGCTCTGCGTATTTGGGGTAGCCTTGCTCATACCCCTGCAGTAGGCAGGAGGGTCAGCTGGAGAACTGATTGATTTGGCACAGACTTGGTTCAAATGACCTGGCCCTGGTCCATGTTGTCTCTTTTCCTCTACTAATCTACTCAGGAAACATTCTCATAGAGCAGAAGCCCAAGGCAGAGAACACAAGTCTTCTTGAGGCTTAAGCTCAGAACAGGCACATCTACACTGTCATTTACCCCACATCTATTGGCCCAATGCAGTCACAAAACCAACCTAGCTCCAGAGGAGTGGAGTAACAGACCCCTATCTCCTCTTGACAGGAGGTGCAAAGTCCCATTGCAAAGGACATCGATAGAACAATGTATTTAGTACAGCAATCTAATCTAGTTAATTGATTTAACCTAGCACAACAACCTTTACTTCTCTTACAAATTAATCCGGGTAAATGAAAAAAGGGTTTTAAAAAGCAAAAAAATAGAACTAATCCTCTTAAATCAATTGCCAATAGCAGAGAGAAGGAACAATTGTGTATTCATTTATTCAAGAGACATTTACTAGTTGTCTACTATGTTTTAGACTTCATATTGAGTACACATGATTCAGATATACCAGTTTTTAAATAATTCACAATCCTGTGAGTTTGCATAGAGCAAGTGTCATTTAGACAGTTCTTTACACATTGTGATAGGTACTCAGTGAATATTTGTTGGCCAATGATCAGATAAACACTAAGGAGACCATGAGGTTGTCAGATTGCAAAAGTTATCTTCTATTCCATAAGACTTTTGGGATGACATTCCTTCAGTGTGTAGAATATTCTAGCAAATAAAGAAAATTTAAATGTCTAAGAGATCAATATATACACTTAATTTCTCAGTATAACCCTTTACCTCTACCTCGATCTTTACCTCTACATATCTCTATCTTGTGGGGCCAAAGTTAAAACACTAGTTAATAGACCTTCCTATTCCTTAGGCATCAGTTAGTAGTATGATGTGGCAGCCTCTCAGAGATCAATGGCTCAATAGCCCAAACCAGTACAGAAGCCTCAAGTCAGGCATCATCTGAAAGTCCCTCTTATTGCCAGGTCAGAGAAAACAGTGATCAACTAGGATGTGACTTTGTGTCCTCCCTTCAGTATGTCATCAAGGGTAGATCCAATAAGTAAGAAAGAGACAATGCAAAGTTATCCATGGGTTATGCATATATGCATACAAGGTCTTTGATCTATTACCCCCCACCTACCCACCCTACCCACCTTCCCTTTGAGATTCCACACTCTGTTCCATGCCTCGGGACTCTGGATCCACTCTGTTTACCAGTTTATTTTGTTACTTAGATTCCACATATGAGTGAGATCATGTGATACTTGACTTTCTCTGACTGACTTATTTCACTTAGCATGATACTCTCCAGGTTTCCCCATGCTGGCTCAAAGGGTAAGAGATTCTTCTTTTCACTGCTGCATAGTATTCCATGCAATAAATGTACCACCTTTTTTATCCACTCATCTACTGATTGACACTTGGGCTGTTTCCATATATGTATAACTCATGAACTCAGACAATAGGGTGCTGAAGATCTGGGGTGGGGTGGGGGGAGGGTGAAGCTGGTGAGGGTTAGTGGGGGAAAAAGGAGGACATATATAATACTTTCAACAATAAAGAATTAAAACTAAATAAAACTACCTTATTTGCCTGAAAAACAAAGTTATCCATATTTCAACGTATATGTACACATACACACACCATACATTTTTACACACACACACACACACACACACATATCCAAGCAAACATTCCACAGTGAAAAATCTTTGGTCTTGGGTTTGCTCTTGGAGAATCTTTTGAATCTTTCTCTGACATCTTTGTGGAGGTCTAGTGAGCCACGCGAAGTGAGGAAGCCTGTAAGCCAGAGCTGAGGCCCCTTTGATTTGAAAATCGCAAGATAAAAATAATCAGTGCACACCAATGCCACATGGTTGTTTATATGTGTGTGTGCTTGTGTGCATGCGAACACATGTGAGTAGGCCTCAGTGTGCAACAGGGCATTAACACCAACTCACAGGAACTGCTCTGCTTTATGAGTTGGGACTTTTTTTTTTTTTTTTAAAGAAAATCAAGCCACATATGTTTTTCCTTCCCATTTTCAGCAGTTTACAGATGCTGAATTCTTATTTAGGAATAAGTCTCAATGCATCATTCAAATACCCTTGAGTGGAGCACATGATATGCACATCACAAATACAAATACTCACTGCACAGTCCTTTGTGAGGGTTTTGAAAACAGCATCTGAAAGAGTGACCATTGGTCTCTCCCCGAGGACGTGCCCTTGGCGAGTGTGACAGAACCAATTCTGGCCACTCATTTCCTCTTTCACAGACCCTGTTCCTTCTAGAACATTTCAGAGATTCTACTACATAGTTAAAAAACAAACCACAATATCTGGATCCCTTGCCAATTGTATATTTCCATCTGTCCAAGGCAGATTACACTTGTGGATCTTCAATATATGCCTCACAAATAGATATATTTATTTTTTAAATATATTTTAATTTATTTCAGAGAGGAAGGCAGAGGAAGAAAAATAGAAACATCAGTGACATGGGAGAATCATTGATCAGCTGCCTCCTGCTCACCCACTACTGGGAATCAAGCCCACAACCTGGGCATGTGCTCAAACTGGGAATCAAACTGTGACCTCCTGGTTCATAGGTCCATGCTCAACCACTGAGCAACACTGGCCTGGTACAAATAGATATATTTTTAAAAGATTATGACTTTACACTAGCTAATTTCATCCTCCTCTACGCTTGCTTGTGGTTAATGAAACTAAATTCCAGAGCCTGGTGTTGTAATCTGTATTACTATTATTTACCTACCAGAAACATTTGCAAATGTCCAGTTCAATAATAAAAATCCATTCAGAAAGCACCTTCTTGCTATCATTGTCACTCCTAGTTAACAATGTTGAGGACTGTTTTCTCTACCCTTTTCTTCAGAAATATGAAACAAACATTTTAGAAATTGGTCTCTGCAACTCAGAAAATGTAGCCTAGAAGACTGCACATCCTTCTCTTTTCCCATTTGAGATACTGGATGATCTGAAGACATTTACTTCTTAACATTATTTTTTTTATTACATCTCCCCATCCTGGAAATCTAAGATAAAAAACACCAGATCTATAAGGTAAAAGTCTTACATTCCCCAGTTTGGGGCACATAAGGTTTTTCTGATAAGCTCTTTCATGTGAACCTGAAGCTCATTTACGCAATGGGGCACCCCAAATGACTTCAAGTGCCCTTTTCCAGATCCAATGGTCTTTAGATTGTTTTGATCTGTGAAGTAACAGATATCTGAAAGCATGTGTTATCTGAAACATAAAGCAGAACATGAAACATTTGCATCTCATTACCATTTTATAAAGATTGCCTTTGAGATTCAAAAGGTGTAACAATTGTTAGCAGAGAAGTGCTTCATGTAACCCTCTATCTCCACAAACTAATATTAATGGCAATAAAATAAATAAATTAACATAGTTCGTTGAATGTCTAGTCATTCAAAGAAAAAAATATATATATATGTGATCATTCAGAAGCAACATGCCTCATTACTTACTCTCCAAATTCTAAAACCTATTTCTCAACTTGGAATGTAATTTTTCAGTGCCTCACATGTGTTCAATTGAATGCTTATATTTTAGGCAAATATTTTTGGGTAAAGATTAAATCTTTAAATGAAGACGAAAACAATTTTACTAAATAAAAATGCTAGAATAGTTATTTAAATATTAGAAAGTAACATGCAATGCATTACCAACTTTTCCAGGTGCATGATGACCAACTAATGGGTATTTTTAGAAAACCTACAATATGCTGAGTTCAAATAACATGTACAATCTAATTCTCAACCATGTGTATCTTATAATAAAGTTGGGGAGAGAAGAACAAAGATGTGGAGATGAGAGAATAAACCAGTGGTGGTTTAAGAGGGCTCATTCGACCAGCACTGAAATGAGCTAGAGTCGGGTTAGAATCTGCTGAGTCACGTCTGTTTTTTCCCTGTAGAGAAATCAATGGCAGCAGCAAGATCAGTTGATGACAAGGAAAGAGAAAAGGGGATGATGAGCCTGCTCCCTCAGCCTTCCAGAGCCCATGGATGCTGCTGTGTACTGCACACAGAGCTGTCACCTAAACACTTGTGAAGGGGGGAGGAAACAAAATCTCTCTTCAAAATTCCTGCTAATCAAAGGGTTTCATTATCTTTTGAGACTCAAACAACTTCTGCTTATCTCTCTAGCTTCATGTCTCATCCCAACCCCTTGGTTACCTGACACCTAGTCACATTTAAATAATTTTAGTCTCAAATACATATCACACTTTTGGTCCCTGCTGTGTTGCTCTTCTGGTGCCTCTGCCTGGAAAGTGCTGCTGAACATGTTGAGGCCCCATTAACTGCTATAGACTTGGCCTTGAATGCACCTTCAGTGGCCCCTATGCCTACGTTAGTTGCTTCCCAACCATGCACCCCCATTTCAATCTATATTGACCATTTCAAACCTTTCTTAACTTTCTTTATGAAAATTAAATAAATTAGCACATGGCAAACACTTAGACTAATATCCAGCATGTCATACTCGAGAAACATTATTATTCTCTCGCAGTCTTTTTAAATTATCTGATTCCTCAATATTCTCTCTCACCAACATCTGAGCTAGTTTCTGTCTTGTTCGCCAATGCAACTCATTACCTAGTACTGTGCCAGGCACATGGTGCATGGCAATGAATACTGCATGGAAGAGAAAGCATTTTAGTTATTATACTTATCCCTTGGTATTTAGATATAATCCTTTGCTCTTTCCTCTACAAGACTTCCCTTTCAAAACCCCAAACAAGATTCTGTTTTTCCAAAATATAAAATAATGAAGGAGGATGATATGAGAAAACCTATTGCAAAAATAAAAAATATTCCACTCCCTATTATCATAAACAATAAGTAGTTTGAATCTTGTGGGACCTGTAAGAGAGTGTGTGTGTGTGTGTGTGTGTGTGTGTGTTCAATCACAGTTATGAGCATATTCCTCAGGTCTGAGTTCCTGTTTCAAAAGAGGGAATAGCAAACTTTAAGAACATATTTAGTTGAGATCATATGATACTTGTCTTTCTCTAACTGGCTTATTTTGCTTGATACTCTCCAGGTCCCTCCATGCTGTCTCAAGAAAATCTGATATATATACAAAGGCATATCAGTTCTTTGTATGGACATTTACAAAATGGACATTTTGATTTTAGACCTCTGGCCTCCAGAGCTGTGAGAGAATGTGTCATGGCAGTCAGGAGGTCAAATGAAATAACACTTGTAGAACATGCCACCAGTTCCTGGAATATTCACATTCATTCACTCCTTCAATCATTTATTTAACAAATATAAGAATCTACCATGTCCTAGGACTGTCCTCAACACTAGGAATATGTGGGCAAAGGGGAGTTAGATATGAGGAAACTACACTTAGAACTTTATATAGCATCCTGTTACAAGGTGAGTTTCCTTGCCATTGAATCTCCAGCTCTACTTTGTGTTGCTATTAAAATGCTTTCCTTGCTTTGATGAAACACACACACAGCCAAACACTAGAGTTCCAATTCCCACTCATACCACATTCTAGAATTCCTCTCCTTCACATCCTTGCCAATTTCCACTTTCAGTGCAATCCCAAATTCGTCTGCATGGAGAACAAACTCTAAAACAGCAGTAAGTATAAATGGGCTACTAGACATTGCAAAGTGTTTGCAATGTTTGTCTCAATAGAAAAAGCAAGCTAACTTTCATTCTAATTTTGTCCCATCCCTCTGCCTTCTGGAACATCATTTGTAAGCTGGATATAGGTGTTTGGTATTTTGTCCTCATTCACATGTGTCAGTTTTATTAGTTTTTGACTTCTCTAGCCCATGTACATGTCTCCTGCTGTGGGAAAGAACACAGGTTTTAGTAATCTTATGATGAGAACACCCTTCTTGGTAACAGATACTGACTCTAGTGATATTCAACCCATGGAAGGGAGGTTATTTTCTTGATGGAAGTTTTTCTCCTTAAATTCAGTTACAACAGAGAATAGAAAACAAACTTTGTAACATTTATAGCACCTGCACCTTGAGCATAATATCTTGCCCTAAATAACCTTAAAACTGTGATAACCCATAATATCCAGATCATAGTTCCCCGTGTCACTAGGATATATGTGTCCTGCTCTTTTGCTTTCTAAACTAATTTCTTACTTTTATAAAGTAAATTTTTCATCACAAGTTTCTTCTACATTTTGTGGAGATCCTAGAAGAGGCATTTCTTTCAGGAAGTGACTGTTATGACAGTATTATAAACAGCCTGATATATCCGGATTAATATAAATGTCCTGCATGTGACAATTTGCCCCCACCAGAAGTGATGCTTTAATAAGATTGAACAATTTACCTGAGAAAAGCTCTTGACAGAGACAGAAATTGTGTCACTTGTTCGAAGCTGGGACTCAGACAAATATTTTCATCTGGCTGTTGCTCAATGCCTGACTTTAAGCTACATATCATTCACGTTTTTATCCATCACACTGTTCAGCATTGCTACTGTAACCAACAGAAGCAAACTGCAAAGCTTGAAACTGTGTGTCCTGTTCCATCTAGCAGACAGTTGATGGGATGGACTTCAAGGGAGTAGACAAATGGATTAATTGGGTTCAGGAAGAAAAGGGAGCCAGAAGAAAAGTAACGGTATCAGCTACCAGGCAATGCTAGGTTGGGTCGCTCTGTCTTTTTCTAAATCTTGGAATCAAGCCAGGGTCACTGATTCTAATTAGCAACAGACCAGCTCCTTATCCCACACAGGTCCTGGGGAGCTGAGGAAAATGAACCTGGTCTGCCAAGTCAGAGCTTGCGTTTAATTTGGGGAGGGAAGTGGGGAGACTGCACTTGGCCAGAGCCTCCTGCTGGGCTCTCTCTTGGGTACCAAACAGTCAGAGGAGGGTAAAGAATGGGTAGAAAACAAAACACGATGAGGGAGGGGGGATAAATTATGGATTTAGACAAAGCTGTGGGGGAAAAGATGAGGGAGAAAAAAAGAAGGTGGTAGGGAAATGCCAGACAACCCAAGGTGATAAAATCAAAGAAAACTGTTCAGAGCACATCTGTTCCTTCCATCTCATTTTGTTGTACTTCCTACTTTCATAGCAATCTAAAGGTCATTTATTTAATCACTATATATCTTCTGAGAATTCCAATCAATGGATCAAGCATTGTATGAGTAACTTTGCTTACATAATTTTGTTTAATCCTTGCAGCAATCCTATGTAATCAGCTATTTTATATGTAAAAATTCTGAGTTTTAGGAAAAAAAAAAAAAGCAACTCCACCTGCAGTTTGTGGCAAAGTCATAACGCAATTCCACGTCTGTCTAATTCCAAAGCTCACAGACTTTCCACTATACCAACAGAATAAAAATGTAAGAGAGTGCTTCATTAACGCCTGCAAGGGGGAATTTTTAAAATCAATAGTTTAATTTTAATAGAAAGACCAGTGCTGGAACAATGCATTGCTTCAGGGAACATCCCACTGAGATGAAGGTCCAGGAAAAGATGCTGCTGCCCTTTTAATATTTCTTGTGAGATTCCCAACATGGGAAACTGGTGACTATTACTTAAAAGTTTCCTGGGATGAAGTACCTAGAAATAGGCACTTTTGTTATGAGCTATCATGAAACTGATATTTAAAATGGAAAATACATGTATAAAATGTATATGTGCTGCTAATTTAGACATTGGACATCACATCCTAGCTAGAAAGCATATTGTCTAATGAGCACTTGCCAAAGAAACAATTAAAATTGAGAACATAATGTGTTGACTATTATTTTTCTATAGTGTAACCCTTGGTGAGTGTTCATTCTACTTCAGATTACCAGGTTTTCATGCAGAATTTGTAAGGGGGGAGGTTTGTTCCCCACTGAGCTTGATGTTTCAAAATACAGGGTGAATCGTAATTGAGATGGTAAAAGTTGCAAAACCTCTCACTTCCCACTATCTAATTATAAAAGTTTGAGATTCTCACAGGAAGTTCAAATCCTCACTTGACGAGATAGTTTAGAAATCTGAATTTACAAAAGTTTCATGAATAATTGACCAAAAGCAGAATATAAGGAAGCATGGAAAGAACATAGCAGAATACGCTGAAAAATTCATTTTATGGCTATTTTCTTAACTTCCATATTAGCTTGAAGTCCCCTACATATTTCAGTTACTATGTAATTTTTTCCTCCCACTCTTTTAAAATACACGCCCAACTGTATTAATTTCAACTCTAAACAAATTTGCAACATTCATTACTACCCTCCCCTACCCCCCAAATCCATAACCGGACATTTGAGTTTACCTCTGGAGCCTTCCCGTGAGTAGTGAGACATTATAAAGTTTTGACTTTCAAAAGCTGAGTTATAAGGGAATACATCTTGTATCACTGTTGTACCCAATAGTCTCTGTTTCCCTCCAGAATCCACTCTTCTGTTCTGCATTCCAAAGTCTAACCTCCTGGGCCCCACTCCCCAGGGCCCTCTTCGATTCAGTTTCTGATGCAGCCGGGAGGAGCGCAGGCTGTATGTTCTGTTGTCCCTGCTTTCCTGCTCCCTCCCTGTGATCTGAGGGCAGTGGCTCCTATCCGGAAGGCCCTGCCCAATGGTGCATTCACTTCCTAGAGCTGCCATAGCAAGTTACCTCAAACTGGAAGGCTTACAACAGAAATTTATTCTCTCACAGCTCTGGAGGCCAGAATTTCAATCAAGGTGGCAGCAGGGTCATGCGCCCTCTGAAAGCTCTACAGAAGATTTTATTTATTTTTTTAATGTTCTTCTTCCAGCTTTTGGTGGTCTAGGCATTCCTTGGCCTTTGGCTGTGTAGAAGACCAACCTCTTCCCATAGCCTTCTTCTCTTCTGCCCCCTGTGTCTTCTCTTCTTAGAGGGACACTTACCATTGGGTGTGGAGCCCACCTGTACAATCGAGGATGATCTCACCTAGAGGTGTTTAACTTCATTACATTTGCCAAGACTTTTTCTAGGTCAGGTCACATTCACAGGTTCTGGGTGGGTGTATCTCTTGAGGAACTAACTTTCGACCTACTATAAACGGCTGTAGCTCCCAAGGGTCCTGGTTGTTGTACATCTCTCTTCTCTCTCGGGCTTCCCTGGTTGCTAGGACCTCCATGCCACACCATTCGTGGGTGATGCTCTTAACCTGACCGAGATTCAAATCTCAGAATCCCTAAATTAGACTTGCTTACATTATCTTGTTAAATGTACATGGACCCTGACTAAGAGAGTTATATAAATTATATATAGGCTGTTGAAGATGTTTAAAAAACTAAACATGATCTTATTAACCAAGATTCAGACACGGATTCTCAATTTTAGCTATAGACTCACCCACCCTCAATGGAATATGTCTTCCCTGATTCATCCAGCAGAATCAATCACTGAGACCTTGAGAACACACCTACAAAAACCCACAGGGGCAGACTAATCCTCTGTGCTCTTCGACAGCTAGATTTTCTAATTTTGGCACTCTTCCGAAAGGAAGGCGTAATCTTTATAATGAAGGTCTCCCCACCCTCCTCCAAAACATAATGAATTTCCATAAACACATTTACATGTTTTTAAAATTGCCCCAAATAATAGTACAATTCAGTGAAGCAAACTGTATTAAAAAGAATGATTTGACACCATATGCATCAATCACCTAAATTATTACAACATACTATGTTTTTTTTTTTAATTTTAAGCACTTTCTCTGATATTGTGGAAACAGCACCTATACTCATTTGTGTGTCCACTCCTTTCTGATGTTTAAACACTCATTCTCCCCTTCACTGCTGATCCAGCTCTATAGGAACACATCAAAACACAACTTTATTTGCCTAATTAAAGAGAATTCTGGCATGGAATTCCGAGACAGAAATTTTCAAATACCCGTTTTCTCATTTGTAGAATAACTATGTGGACGTGATGATTTGATCATTTAGGCTGCTTTCCGGACTGTACTGAAATTTACATAAATTGGCAGGGAGAATTCAGCCACTCTATCATGACATCACCATGATGTCACAAGGAATCCTAAGGCTCTGAGGGTTCTCAAAGTTGTTTAGCTTTCCAACTAAATTTGGAAAGCGTCCTATGTGTCCGAATTAAATTCTATTCATGGAATCTGCCTCCTGCTGATAAAGGCCCAAACTAGTCTAAAACTCCCTGCAGCCCTGACCGGTTTGGCTCAGTGGATAGAGCGTCGGCCTGCGGACTGAAGGGTCCCGGGTTCGATTCCAGTCAAGGGCATGTACCTTGGTTGCGGGCACATCCCCAGTGGGGGGTGTGCAGGAGGCAGCTGATCGATGCTTCTATCTCATCGATGTTTCTAACCCTCTATCCCTCTCCCTTCCTCTCTGTAAAAAATCAATAAAATATATAAAAAAAATAAAAAAAATAAAAAAATAAAAAAAAAAAACTCCCTGCAGCCACTGCTTCAGCAAGTTCAAATCAAACACCGACCACATGAGCACAAAAACAAGAAAATGCGTAGAAACACACCTCGTGGCTACTCCCGGGCTCCCGCTGTTCTGTGGGGTGCTTAACTCTATTGAGTTCTATTTACTTGCACAGGTCCTTAGATGCCTCTTCCTGCCAGGGGCGTGTACCTAGAAAAACTGGATACATGTAATATATTTGAACCATGTTGTCAACAGAAGGTCTATGTCATCATTCATTCATTTGTTCATTCACTCATTCATTCATTCATGCCAAAAATCCCAGGGAGTCATTTATGTCTTTAAAATAATGCTTACTATTTTCTAGACAAACTTCAAATATAAGATCATCCTTTTCAAAATAATCTAGAGTAAATCTTTCATTTATGGTGATCATGTAACAATTTAAGGGAAGCAGTGAAAGAAAAATGATATTGAACAAATGGAGGAAATGCATATACAAGTGTGCATACATGCATATCCATATGCATATGTGTGTGTATATTTAAAATTATGCTTTGAAAGGCGTTTGCCAAAATTCAAAACTGCGTGTAAAAATAGCTCCATGTCTGTATCAGTTAGTTTCTTTTGGAAACTTTAAAAAAATATAATATTTTTTGATGGCTCTACCCTGTGCTGCCCAGCTACATTAAGATAACAGCAAACTACATTCTTATGGCTGTCATAACATTTAGCTTGGTGCTGCTTGCAATGTGAGTAATCTATTAAGATATATAAGGTGCAAAATGCCGCCTTTGTGTCTTGGAGTTCCAGCTATCAGCTGTAACAACCAAGCGCAATTACTGCCAGAGCCGGGCCTGGCTGCTTCCCACCACGGCCCTCCTAGGCCAGAGAGTTTGCAGCAGTGACCCCTGGCAGCCTCAGCCACCGCCACTGGGGCCGCCCAGAGCTCCTTTTCCTGGTCTCTGCTCCCTCGACTCCCTCCCCTCTCCTCTTTCGTGCCTGTCATCAATCTTACTAAAATGACAGCAGACAGATGTTAGCCTTTGCAGAGATCAAATGAAATCTATGGCTTTGGGGCTGTTCACCCAGGAGCAGATCAGTCCACACCCAATACCCGCACACACACCGGTGACAACCCACCTAGGATCAATTTGCCAGCCATTGCCAGTGTCTCTGCAAGCGCGGGCCACTCAGAAATGGATTTTGACAAAATTTAATCCTTTAGAGAGATTTGATGACGGACGGCTGGGAATTTCTTGCAAGTGCACGTCTGTGTATATGTGCACAGGCATTTGAAAATAATTACTAATGTTCACGTTAGAGGAGACGGTATTTACTTTGGCCAGAAAGTCATGATTTTTAACCCCTTCTTCAAAAGTTGGACTGTGCCAAGGCCCCCACCCCCACCACTCGCCCTTGAGTTTTCATATTTCTTTTACTGAGCAAACATTACTCCATAGCACAACTATGCTGAGTGTGCCCTTGTCTCGTGCAATTTCTTAACAGCAATGTACAGGACTATTTATCCCCAATAGAAATGTTTACCTAATCTGGAAAATGTCAGGCCATATGGTGTACATTGCAGGAATTTCATCCATCCTTTTTAACTCCTTCCGAAAGTCTTTTCTCCCCCCTGCTGCCCATTTGTTGTGGACCAGGCAGAGATGATTAAAGGGGCTGGAAATCAGAAGAGAGAGGCCAGGGTGGGAAGGAAGTAGAAAGGAGCACAGATGGGACATGGGGAGGCTTCTCTCCTTGCTGAATGTGAAATCTTGCAAACCAAGGGCCAAAGCAGTCTCAGGATGAAGGCACCCTTTTATGCAAAGTTAGAGCAAATCCAGAAAAAGAAAAAAAAAAAGAAAAAAGCAAACCACATCAACAGTGACCTGACGATGAATATAATGTAGTATGAATAGTAACATCCCCATGGGCTACCTGAAATTCAGAGGCCAAACTCCCTTTAGGCTCTTATTTCCCTCATCACCTCCTAGAAATAATGAAGTCTTAACTGCATGAAGAAAAGAGCAACCAAGCCTGCGGTACTTCGAGCTGAAGCAAATGTTTCTGTAATGTATCTTTCTACAGTATCTTAGTAAAAGATAGATAGCTATTTAAAATAAGCGATATCAAGGAAGAATAAACTATTATGTTTGTGCCAATGCTTATTCATGGTTTTATAACAAGACATATCTGTTTTCTTCATATAAATCTTGACTCTATATTTAGAGTTTGCAAACAATGATTCTAGTTTTTGGCTGCCTGCCACATCTGATAGAAAGCTGGGATAGCCGTACTACATTACTGTAACATTAAAAAATTCCCAAAATTTCATGTGTAGAACTTCCTAGCAGGCAAGAGAAAATAGAAAGTGTTCATGTGTATACAGAGAAGAAAGGGGGGAGGGTTACAAACTTCGGGGAGGGGCCTGAACTGATACTACTTTTATTGTCAATGGCCCAAAAGTAAGGGGGAACTGTTGGAGCTATAGAAACTGTGTAGGGACTACCATTTAGGGCCTCTTCTGGCCTTCATTTCACCTCTAATCAGAAGACTCCCACTCTGTCTTAGCCAGTCAGTCAATCCTAAACAATGGTTCAGCAATCACCAAGCATTCAGGAAATAGTGTTGTTTTAACGGCATGAATAGGAATGTCAAGTAATATATTTTAGAACTTCAAGCTTCCTAAAGAAAATTTTCCTCCCATCTCTTTCTTTTTATACCTAATACTGCTGAAAAGCTTAATGGGTACCAGAAAATTGTCATTAGCTTATTTTTTTTCTTGGTCCCAGGAAAAGAGAAGAAGAAGAAGAAAACGCAATAATTTCTAGGACAGTCAATTCCATGGACCTTTATAATCTAGTATTTTGGAGGTGTGGCATTAGCTTAGGAGAATTTATTCATTCATTACAGTATATTCATTCATATATTCACTCAATCAGAGAAGTATATCCTGCCGTTTCCAAGCACTCTGCTGAGTACTGGGTTACAAGCTCAAAGAAAGGCAAGCTCTCTACTTCAGGGGCCTGCTATTCAGAAAGAAAAAGCAGTCAACAGATGCAGGTGTGGTAGCACCTGGAGACCCCTGATCTCAGTGAATAAGGAAACCTGAAGACCATGAGTATCAGAGGATATGAGAAGTGGTATCTTCTGAGCCACCTTAAAGAAAGAAAAGGGCAGTTGTGGAAATCCAGGACAAAGGCAGAAGCTTGAGAGAGCAGAGGAGTAGCTTGGTGTGGTCTGGAGTGGGGGTGGAGGTGGTGGTAGCAGACAAAGGCCAGACAAGTAGACCTTGAAGTCTTGAAGAGCCTTGGGCATCCAGTCAGGACATAACGACTTCTGCAGCTATAAAGCTGCCACTGAAATTCCAAGAAGGAACATTCTAGTGGAAAGGATAAGGATGCCATGGAAAGATCTTTCTTAACCTGAAAAAGACATACATAAAAATAAGAACTAAACACAGGGACTAAAGCATAGCACAGCTCCAAGACTCAAAACTAAGCCTATGATTCTGACATTACATAAAAGTGAAAGATGCCCAGTGGCCCTCAGTCCTGAGATTAATTCAGAAAAACGTAACTGACTCAGAAAATATGGAAAAGGAGACTTAAGAAAAGTAGGGAAAAAATATAGGAGTGGGGAGAATGGGGGTAAGAGGTCACCAGTGAACCAGATTTTAGGAAAACCTTCATATTAGTCTGACTGAACTTTGGTCACAAAGATAAATATATTTCTATGGTAAATTGTTTTTCACTGAAAAAGAGAGAGAAAAGAAAGAAAGTCAAGGAGGGCTGACACGTAGACACTCTAGAGTTGGAACAACCAAACCAGGTTATTTCAGGCACCACAATTTTTAAATTACATCTAGAAAAGAAAAAAAGATCAAATGCACTAGTTCTATTTACAACCACTGTTGTTCAATATGTCAATTAAAAACCAAAGTACTTTCCCCGCATTCCTCCTACCCAATTTTTAAATGTTTATTGGTGCATTTAACTGAGCATTTCATCACAATTAGTATGGATGTGATAGAACACACTGAGGTTTACATCATGAAAGTAGATTGAGCAGGACAAACACTAAATTGTTAATATCTTAAAAACAAGAGCATTAATTAGTTAATAACAGTAATATATGCAGTTATCTGTGAGAGAAATGGAATGTGCCATTTAGCCAGTTTTTTAATTTCTCCCATTTTGTGTATTTCTAATAATAGCCTTATTACATTATACAGATAGTTAAAAAATATATCACTAATGTGGATGTCATAAATAATTATATTAGCAAAAACTACAAAACTAGTAATTGAAATCCCATGTGGGTTTCATTGATCCTTATTTTGAATGAGTCAAGATGAAGCAATATTGAAAATAAAGAATAATCAATAGTATATTTTAAAATGTAGGCTTACCTTCACAGAAGGTAAACTCAGAAGATAATCGAAGGAAGGAAGGAAGGAAGGAAGGAAGGAAGGAAGGAAGGAAGGAAGGAAGGAAGGAAGGAAGGAAGAAAGGAAGAGAGGAAGGAAGGAAAACTCTGCTCCCTGGATATGCTTAGCTCACAATTCAACATGCCATGAATATGTCTGCCATGAATATTCTGTCTATAGAACCATCAAAATAAACAATAAAGACTTGTAGTGTTGTTGTTTTTTGTTTATTTATTTCAAAAATTCAATGACATTGTTTTCAGTCTCTTAGTTGAATATTTAAGAACAAAATATTAATGTTAAGTAAGATAGAACCCATATTTCTAAAATCCTTGTCTACCCAGTAGCTCCATAGGTTGCTTAGAATTCTTTCAGCAAAATTATGCAAGAGTGTAAGTTATGCCCTTTCAGATAAATGCTTCCTTGTGATACACACACACACACACACACACACACACACACACACACACCCATCTCACTGCTGATGTCTGTTCCCTGTTAGGACAAGGAACCGGAAACTAAAGGGATGGATCTGAGGAAGAGAACCTAAAATGGAAGTGACAGGAAATGCCTTATTATAAACACATTCAGACTTTAAATGCTTCGCCATTTGTATCATGGAAAGGAACATACACTAAATCATAATCTCAAATATATCAAATTACCTTAGTCAATTTCTTTTTCTGACATAAACTTAATTCTGGGCTCGCTTTCTAATATTCTGCACATCAGAGTGACGTAAGCTATGCAAATATGAATTTGCCTCTATATACTATTCTACAATTTCCTCTTTTGAGATGTTTTGAAACTGAAAGTTTTTTTTTCCCAATCTAATGTTCTTAAGGTTTAAAAAAGATGTACATTCTTTAATGGATGAAACATTGCCACCTATAGCTGAGATTAGGATTTCTAAAAGTGGTGTCAAACTCCACCTGTGTCTCCAGGAAAATAGCAAAAATGTTCTCTTCAGTCCCTTATTGCTTATATGTGAATAAAATAATACTTAGTAAGTAACAATAATTATGAGACATAGAACTTATGGAGCCAGACACTTCACACACATTATCTCATCAAATTCTCCCAGCTTTCTTTTTTTTAAAATATATTTTATTGCTGTTTTACAAAGAGGAAGGAAAAGGTATAGAGAGTTAGAAACATCGATGACAGAGAAACATCAATCAGCTGCCTCCTGCACACACCCCCACTGGGGATGTGCCCGAAACCAAGGTACATGCCCTTGACCGGAATCAAACCTGGGACCTTTCAGTCCGCAGACTGATGCTCTATCCACTAAGCCAAACCAGTCAGGCCTCTCCTAGCTTTCTTATGGTGTTGGTATTACTCTCTGTTTTGTAAATGAGAAAGTAAAGGTCAGATACATTTATAACCTGCATATACCTATAAACAGAGGGGTAGCTGTTCACATCCAGTTTATCAGAGTCTGGAATTCATGCTACTAAACACCACTAGTATATTCTACTGCTCTCCAATGTGCAGTCCCTGTTCAAATGATCAGCATGAACACTTGCCCTATCTTTACTGCAGAATCAAATGGAAATTTAACCAAAAAATCCCAAACCTCAGTTTCTCGGCAAAAGCCTATAGGAGACAGATTAGTGCATGGCTGCCCCTTCCTTCCCAGGGCCTTCAGGGGCACGGGATTAACAGCCGGCCTGTTGCTACAGGAACATCTTGACACTGAGTATGTCTCCTGGGATGGAACAAGTGTCCCTTCTTGAGCTCTGGACTCTGCACTGGAGTCTCTCAAGGGGTTAATCCACTCCATTCCAAAGTTCAGTGAAGGGACAATCAGAACTGAACAGCAGGGGTTTTTAGAATGTTAATCGCCAGCTCTCCTCCGATTGGCCCAGAACAAATGCAGGGTACAGTAAATTGTCCTTGTCAGCTCAGCTCACATGATGATATGCTTTATTTCTAGACATGCCTTGAATCTGTCCTCTGAATTTATGTTCAGAAAATAAACACTTCCAGACGGCAGTAAAGCATTCCGTTGTGGCTGGCGATTGCATCGTCTCAGACCCACCAGAGCTCTTTTCTTGGGAAGTTTTAAGGTTTTGAGTAGTCCAGGTTCAAAAATTGTATTTTCTCTTCTTACCAGAGGGACACACAAGTGTCAGTCACAAAGAACCCCAAATTCATGCTTGGCACCCATTTTTCTCCCCATCTCTTCTCTTCTTTTGCCCCACTCTCACCTTCAGCATTTTTTATTGTTGTTGTTGCAGACTTTCATTTGCAGGTTCCATTCAAGCAAAACTTTCTTTTTTTAACCAAGTCACCAAATGAAAAGGAAATTGCTGAACCTATTTTATCCCTGTCATAAACCAAGAGAGATTCTGACGAGGAATATTACCATGCTCCCTCAAATTTAGGTAGTCACTTACCATGTTCATAATTTTTGTCCAGATCTGAGTATTATTTATAATATTATTTATTCTACCATAAAAATACTTTAAATCAACTCCCATTTGCTTGCTTAATTTTGTTCTAAGGAATACACGAGGGATTTCAGGGCCATACCTATGTTTTCTAATACACCTAAAATTAATATACCACTGTTACACTACTTTAAATTCATCAAAATAACCCCTAAAATCATTGTCCGTACTACAGTATGCACATCATACACTTGGAGAATACAATTCTAGAACAACACAATGAGCTCAAGGAAGATCAAATAACCACAATATAAATAAATAAAGTGCACTAGTAATAAAGATATCAAAGATTCAGGATATGAGTTTCTTTCATAAAAGCTAAATTAAACAGCTGTTTCATTTTCACCTGAGGTGGCCAATGGGATAACGTGTATGTAGGTGATTTGCTGATTAGATTGTGTATGATGGTCTCTGGGTGCTGCTGATAAACACACAGACAACCTGCGGTGTTTGTTTGCACTTTGTAATTTTCATGGTCACACTCTCACTCTACCTTGGTATCGCCTTGCAGTGTGAGGCTACTGAGACTTGCAAAACTAAATGAAAAAGAACCAACCTCTGAAAGAGGCTATAGGCTGGACAATGCCAAGGGGAAGAGAATGAGGTCTCATTGCAGATTCAAGGTTTTGAGGACTGAGCTGGGATTTACAAGTCTCTTTTAACTTAGAGAAGGGAAATTCAGTAACTTCTTCCATTTCTGCGTGAACGCCATAGGAAAATAGAAGAGCCATGGTCAATAATTAAAACAATATGGTTTGGCAGATAATAAATTG
Organism: Murina feae; assembly: GCA_004026665.1. Lineage (NCBI taxonomy): Eukaryota > Metazoa > Chordata > Mammalia > Chiroptera > Vespertilionidae > Murina > Murina feae. Next base: position 96,459 of record PVJC01000519.1, read on the forward strand.
CATGAAATGTCAGCAGTTCAACTACCAGCCCATGGTTTCGCAGACCCATGAGGAGTCATTTCCCCTATGGCTTCTCTCTTCTATAGGAGACACACTGCACACTTTCTCTTCTTTAGGAGAGAACTGTGCAAACCTATCAGAAAGCATTCTTAGAACGTTCTCACATTTTCTACCAAGATATAAGACATCATCTCAGCTCACACATGGAACAATTTTAATGTAAATATTAACTTGAGATCTTACCTCAAAGAAATGGTGGAGGCCCATATTCCTACAATGCAATTTTTTCATCATTGTCTCTGTGCTTTATTTGATATTATCAATATAGTATCACTTACTCTAAGCCTGACCTAAATGTCTCATTTCAGAAAGCTTAAGAAGCGATTGCGCTTTCTCAGTCTGACTTCTTTGGTTATTGTTGTCCATACGCAAAGAACTCCCCATTAAGATATAAAAATAATTTGGGGGTCATAGAGAATAAATTTTAGTTAGAAAGGTTAAGGGGGATGCTAGTTTAAGCTGCAAATTCTGACAGCCATCCAAATGAACTAGAATGAGAGCCATCAGAATTTTATGGGATTATTCTTCAGTTATTCAGTGAACTAACCTCTACCAAGCATGCACAAGGCACTAAGGACAGAACGGTGCACAAGACAAAGTCTCTGCCCTCCTGCAGATGATATCCCAGATAGAGAAGAAAAGCAAGTGATAAAAATAATGGAAAAAAATATAAGAAAAACTGGGAAAGTAATTTAAGGTAGAAAATAAAAGAAATCTAAATAGTGTGATTGGAAAGTCTTCTCTAAGGAAGTCTAAGGCCTAAAGGAAAAGTAGGAAATAATATAAAGAATATTCTAGACAAAAGCAAATAAAAATAAAGGTCATCAACAGAAATGGGATTGGCAGATCCAAAGACTTGAGGTGAGACCAGTGCAGCTAGAGGGGGAGGGCAGCATGGCACAGGTGGAACTGAGGAGTCTAGAAGAACATGACCCTTGGAGGACTAGGGAGGCTTTAGCCCTGAGTTTAGGGTTTTTTCCATAAGAAGTGACAGTCATTAAAGGGTTTTAATCAAGAGATGAACTCCTTACAATTTGAATTTTTAGAAAATTATAATGACTGCCACAGGGAAGATAGCTACATGGGGTAAGGGTAGAAATCAGAAGACTTGTTGGAGGCTGAATCTCTATTCCATATGAGAGATGATGTGGCCAAGCTAGGGGGATGTCATGGAAAAGATAGAAAAGTGATTCCATTTGAAGGTATATGTTAACGGTGGACTTGGTAAATTTGCTGAAGCATTAGATGTGAGGATTGTGAGGCAAAGGAGGAATCAGGGATAAATCCTAAGTGTCTAACTGGAGCTACTGGAAACACAGCTGTTTTTCCAGATGTGGGGAAGGGTGAGAGAAAATAAATGAGAGAAACAACAGTAGAATCAAAAGTTTGATTTTCAACAAGTCATCATTGCATCATCTGTGAGCCACCTTCACTTTGATCTTAAGTAGAAAGTCAGATGAGTGAGCCCAGAGCTCACTCAGAGAGAAAATTCAAACCAAAGTCTGAATCCAAAGTCCATGCTGTTTCTACTTCACCGTGAAACCAGTCAAATAGGATTTCACCTTAAGGAGCCTCGTGTTTATTACTTCTAACGTTAATTTGATAATTAAATATATAATTGCTTATAATTCACCTTTTGGAATCATGTCATATTGCTACATGTATGCTTCTATACCTCTTTATAGGTTCACATATTAAACCTTTGTTTTAGTTCCCCCTAACAGAAGAAATGAAGTCTTAAACTTCATCTGCCCTTGAGTACCTTGTACAGTGTATTCCACATCTAAATATTCAGTAAATGGGTAGGTTGATTATTCTCAACAGATTGGAAAATTACATTTAATATTGTTATATCCCATAACGTCTTGCCTGTTAAATTTTTTAATGTCTCTTTTTAAAAATGAAAAAATAATCGGAAAATAATTCATTTTTACTTTTACAAAGTGGTGGCTATGGGCTTAGATTCAAAAGACACTGTAAAATACTTTTTGAGAGTAATAAGTAGGTTGCATCTTTATAATAGCTTTAACTATTTTTCTTTCCACTGAATAATACCAATCTAATTGACTCTTTTGGTATCTTCTAAAAGGTCATTGAATTCTGGTAGCATTGGATTGAAAACTAGTTAAAAGAGAGAATACTGAGATAAATCATGTTATCAGCCAGAAATTAGTTGATGGCCTCTGAATCATGAGTGGGGCACAGGTGTTCTATAAGTTTATTAATGCCCAGGAAAATGAGGTAAATAGCAAGGCGGCAAATTTATAAAAACCACATAATTATTCAGATACTAGACATAGACATAGTCAAGAATAAGAGGTGGGAAGAAAACCAGAGAGACCAAAGGCAGTTAAGTAATCCAATGCCACAATGGTGAATGGAATTGAGTGTAGCAAGTTCAAGGTAAGACCCAGTGGAAGAAGCAATTCAAACTACTCATACACAGTACACTAATGGCTTCTGAATTACCCACAGCCTCTCAAGAAAGAAATTGAGACATCACCATCAACAGCTTAAAGAATATGTTGACTTGACATACAGGAGAAGATTAAAAAAAAACACACACAAATCGGATGTTGGGTTGTAATAAGAAAGAAATCAAGGATAGAGTGAAAAATAAGACATCTCTGTAATATATTTAAACATCTTAGTAGTCATCAGGAAACATGGAATTAAGAAATCACCTAGAATGTTTCATTAGGAAGACTTCGTATTTTAAACAACATAAAAGGAAAACACAGGGGGAAATCTAAGGTATACAGTAAAACCATCTAACAAAAATTTGTTAGAATTCCATACAGAAAGCATGAGCAACTTCATGTCTTCAGCAGAGGAAACAAAAGAATGAGAAATGACTGTGAATGTGAAAAGAAAAGCCAATGTGAATTTTTAATTGTTTTCTAAGTGTACGTGGATGTGCAAGTATGCTGGCGGGAAAAGATGTGACATGGTGAATGGATTTTTACAATGGGTCTTATGTAGACAGGCTGGGAGCTGAGCTGGAGATCAGAACACACGCAAAGCTTTAAGTGACACGCCTGCTCCAAGTCTTATAAACCCTTGTAATTTCTTTGTTGGATATTCTATAATACAAGGGCAGTTTTAGTTACAGAGTAGTTGTAACCATTAAGAGCCTCCTGGGATGCCTGACAGACAATATCCTTGCATTTATAAATGATGAAAAAAATCTATGACCATATTTGCAACAGAAGAAGAGTTAGTGTCAGAAGGTCATTTATATATAATAATCAGTTGGGCCATCGCTGATAACAATCTGAATCCAGAGAGGCCTACAAACGTTGTTATTATAAACATTAATAGGTATTCATTCAGGATTTATTCTTGCCCACCAGTATTAATTCCTTGAATGGAAAGCATAGTGTATCAGCCAGAGTCCTTGGAGCAAAGTTTAAAAGGAGAGCTGTTTAAATTTGTGTTAAGGATCACAAGAAGAATTGTGTAGTATCATGGGCCTAGTTACAGCAGTTTTATTAACACCCTTGATCCAAAGATACCCGAAGAAGGAGCAGGTCTCAGAACCCAGAAAGGGTAGCATCTCTTGAGAGAAGCCCTTCAGGAGCGGAACATAGCACACAAAGCAACCTGGCGGAGAGGGGGCTGGACAAAGGGCCCCTAACCTTACTCTCCCTTCCAGTGTATCCTATTGGCATGAGCTCAAAAGAGTCCATTGATAATCTTCATAAAGGTCAGGCTTTATGATATAGAACAAGCAGAAGGAACGTAGAAAGTGAATCTGGAAGGGTAGCAAAGATGACCCGTACATGTCTTTGTCAATATTTTCATCTTCCAGATTTAAGAATATCAGGCACATAATAAATAGTCAATAATACTTGAATGAATAAATAGATGTATGAGTGAATAAAAGTTTTTAATAGTACAGAATACCTAGATAATTGGAAATGTGTGGCCACTGTGTTTTTCATGGTATTAAAATAGTCCTCACAATAGGAAAAAATTAAGAATGCTGTGAAGTGTTATTTTTTTCAAGGATGAGGTTTAATATAGTTGAAATAATCAATCACCAATTATCAAGAACCTAGACAGACTAATTGAACAGAAAACAAACCAAAAAATACTGGCTGAAGATCAAAGTCATTTGACCTAGTTCTTTGATATAGATATTCGATATCAACTGAACACCCTCCTTAGTCCATTTTTTTGTGTTACTTAAAGGTGCAGTAATTTGGAATAAAGTAATGGATTGCAATGATTACAGTGTGGACAAAAACCCTGAGACTCTCAGTGCTGACTGGTAGAGTTGATGGTATGTTTGAAATGAAGTGTATCTAGGCTGCTTCCTATTTTAGTGGGGAATTTTTTTTAACGGTTTTATTCACCAAGTTTGAGAACATAAGTTTACTTGTAAACATTTTCAAAGCTTGAAACAACTGTAGTCATCACTAGGACTGTGCTCTATCCAGAAAATAAACTCCTTCTTTCAAGCTGAAATTCTGTCTTCTTCAATCCCAATGCCTTTGAATCCTTCCCTGTCACTCAGCATTGCAGATTTACATTTCATAACAATGCTGCCTAGAGTTTACACCCTTCACACCTTTGTTATAGCTGAAATGTCTTACCTGAAACACTTGAAGAGAAATTCCCTCAGGCATAGGGTGCACCTTCAGTGATCAGCAAATAAACACTGATATAACAATAGGCATGTTGAAGCCGATATTTTTATAACAAATAAATGAACAACACGTGCTAAACAACGTGTGCTATTAGAAGGTGGGAGAGAGAGCTGCTTCGTTGGGAGTTAAACACCTTCCCTGTTTTGGCTCAGTGGTCATTGCTTTTGATGATTTCAAAAGCAAGTGGTCCCAGTCTCCTCTGATTTCCCTTCTGTTTGTTTCGGTTTCCTTTACAGAGCTCCATGCCTCTCCCACCCCCACTTTGTGTCATCTTCTTTGCGCACTTTTTTTTTCGTCCTCATTAGAAGATGGCAAAGTCCTCAAAGGACAAAGATGGATCTAATCTCACTCATTTCGTAGCCCCTGGACCACCAACAGCGGCATCTTTAGCATTTATAAAGTTCACACTTGCACCATTACCTGCCTGTTCATGCTCTCTCTCCATTCTCCCTGCATTCTCTCTCTATCCCCTCATCTCTCTTTCTCTCTTCCTCTTGTCTAGAAAGATTAGTAGATGTTACAACTGCAAACTCACTCAATTCAGGAAAAAAACAAAAAAACCCACACAGTAAAAAGTATTCATACAAGCATCGTATAGAGCTTAAATCATTTGTCTGCTCCAAATCAGCTGTTAACTATAAATATTTCCAGGAAAACATTTCACAATCAGGGTCTGGCTTGGAGTCACAAAGGAATGAAGTCCATGAAGAACGAGGGGTTTGTGTGAGGGGTTTTCATGGAATAAGTTGAATTTCCTGAAGCCACAAGCACAATGCATGAGATTTTACAAAGAAGAAACCAGGTGGGGGAATGTTTTCTCATTTCACTAAAGCTCCATAAAGGCAAGAAAAACAGCAATGACAGCAACAGCAGCAAACATTCATTGATTATTTACTAGTTGCCAAATCCTATTATAAGTGCACACCTTATAGCTCATTTATTCCTCACAACCACCCCTGGCTTCTTTTTGTTATTACTGACTGTAAATCCAGCACCTATCACAACACTCAAATTGTTTTGGAAAAATAAAATAAAATAAAGTAGACGTAACTGGTCTGGCTCAGTGGATAGAGCATCGGCCTGCAGACTCAAGGGTCCTGGGTTCGGTTCCAGTCAGGGGCATGTGCCTTGGTTGCGGGCACATCCCCAGTGGGGAGTATGCAGGAGGCAGCTGATCGATGTTTCTCTCTCATCTTCTCTCATCGATGTTTCTAACTCTCTATCCCTCTCCCTTCCTCTCTGTAAAAAAATCAATAAAATATATTTTTTAACAAATTAAAGTAAATGTTTCTATTCTATAACTTTACCCTTGCTATGTAAATAGCTATATAAATGCATTATTTAAATATTTTGAAATAATGGATCAACTAGAGATTGGGCAACTCCGTTAAACATATGAGCTTTCTGATCAGTTCTGTCACAGATTACATGTAAATTTGGCCAGGCCACTCACTTAGATTTAAGCTTCCCCCTTGTAAAATTAGGAAATCATTTCTAAGTTATGTTCTAACTCAATAAATGAAATGATAATGAACTGATCAGAGTTAAACTTTCAAGATGGGTTTTGCATTTTAACTTAGAGGGCCGTTAGGGACACGATTTTTCTTTGCAAAATCATGAATTTCACATGTATTAAAGTTCAATTATGGTCAATACAACTATTAATAATACTGTCTTTACTATATTTTCCAAACCTAAACAAAGGATTGGAGTGCTGGGATGTCACAATGCTAGACTCAATATATTATTTATTTTCCTGAAAAATCCTGGTTTTACCCTCAAGCAGCCCTGTAATCTACTCCTATGGCTAATAGTTGACCACATGCCTTGGAGAAAAAGCAAACCAGGTTTCAGAACTTTCACACCAGCATGCCAGTCTGCTTCCTGACTGCCTAAATGCCAAACCATGTGTATCCTTTTTTTAACTAAAAGCATGGGATATCAACATTCCAAAATTTGTCAGACAATTCAACCATGAATTGAATGTGAGCTATTACTGGTCCAAAGCTGTTCTGAGACATCTGATATATACGGAAGACTGCCAAATGGGTCATGAACAACCATTCCTTCCAAATCTCTAGACTCTATCCCTGTGCTAACCTAGAACAGCAGAAAAATCTATGTCTAAGCCACATAACAGCATCTTCCTTCCCTTCCACTTCAGAAATAAGATTTAATCTTGATTCTTTCATGTTGTAATTAAGAGAAATAAGTTCCATCAGAACATGTCTTTTACTTAAGCAAGTTATAGCAGAATGTGAACTCCGTTTCCATGCATACCTTAAAGACATACTCGCTGGTAGGTTCCAGATGTGGAAGAAATTTAGAGTGTCTCTAGTCTGTCTTCAAGTAGGTGAAAGAATATGGCAGATCATTCTCTGGATGCGGAACACTCATTCTGAAAGATGTTAACAACGGGCAATTTGGGGAAAGACTAACTGTTCCTAATACTCAGTTCCTTTCCCTTGTGGGCACAGCTAGGTTACATTTCCAGGCTCTCTTGTGGTCAGGTGTGGCCGTAAGACTGAGTTCTGGCCAATGGAGTGTGAGCAGTGTTGTGTCTCTTCTAAGTCCTACATGATCCTCCCCATGACAGACAACTCTGTAAGAGTATCATACTGTTATTCCAGAAAATAATTCTCTGTTAACAAGTGTAGGCAATGCTAGGCTAAGCAAAATTGAAGAGTATTTTTCCTTTGGATCAGTTTAAAATCCTATATCATAAAAGCATAATATGCAAATTGACTGATCAGCAGAAGGACCAGTTGCTGTGACACACACTGACCACCAGGGAGCAGACATTCAATGCAGGAGCTGCACCCTCATGGTCAGTGCACTCCCATGGGGGGAGCACTACTCAGCCAGAAGTGAGACTCACAGCTGGCAAGTGAAGAAGTGGTGGTGGGAGCTTCTCCCACCTCGCTGCAGGTGGGAGGTAAGGAGTGAGGGATTCTGAACTGCAAGATCACTGGACTGCAAGAGGGATGTCTGCCTGCCAGCTTAGGCCCAATCCCATATATCCCCCGAAGGGTCCCGGACTGTCAGAAGGTGCAGGCAAGGCTGAGGGATCCTCCACCCCCCGTGCACAAATCTCGTGCACTGGGCTTCTAGTTCTAATATAAAGAATGTTGTCCCAAGTCCCTATGAAGGCTCTAAGCCATTCAGAATTCCCCAAACTTATTTAGTCACAGAAATGTTTTCTCTGAAAACAAAACAAAACAACAACAACAAAAAACTACCAACTTTCAAGAAAACAGAGTTCCCACATAGTACGGGAAACAGTGGTTAAATGTTGAGAGAACAGAACTAGAGCAGAAACATTCAAAAGTAAGAGAGGAATTAACAACAGCATGGGGATGAGGTAAAGGTTTGTTCACTTCCAATGCTCTTCAGTTAAACTATCCTGAATGCTTCAAAGGCAATAATAAATACAAATCTGTGCATTGGGGACAGATTACCAGCAGTGCCACTTTGCAAAGAAGATGTCTCTAATGATTTCAAGGCTGAAATCTGAATTTCAGAATTTCTTACCTGATTTTGCTGCAGAACAGTAACTAACAATGATTTTCTCTTCATTCTGAGTGCCACATGATATGAATCTTGATATTATAATAATTACTGAGCACACCTGTCACTTCCTGATTTCTGCACATCATTGGAAAATACAGAGTTGATATGGGGTGGGAGTAGGATGGGATGCAGGACAAAATTCTGATCCAGGAGACATGATAGCTGGACTACCACTGACCCATATGGAAAACCATCATCTCATTTAATTATTCCATCACCTCATCCTTAAAATGATTTTTGAAACCCATTTTAATGCTAATAGGAGCATCACACTATCAAATCTACTCTAATAAAAGAGCAATATGTAAGTTAACCAACATCCCAAGACACCTAAGCCACGCCTACCAGCCAAGCCATTCCCCCAGCCAATCAGAGCAGTTGTATGCAAATTAACCCAGCCAAGATGGAAGCTGGCAGCTACTGAGCTAGAATAAACAGGAGGCTTCCTTTGCAACTGCCTACCTAGGCCTCTGCTCATGGCAACAATGTTTCAATTATAGAAGATAAATAAATACCAGAAACCTGATTCCAGCCAGGGACCTTGGGTCAATGGGAGCTGAGGGCAGCCTGAAAACAGGCCTCAGCCCCTCACCCAGACTGGCAAGCTACTTCAATAGAGACCCGAATCCTGAAGGAAGTGTGGGCAGCCTGAAAACGTCCCTCAACCCCTCACCCAGGCTGGCCACACCCCCATGGGGTGAGGGTCCCCACTGGGGGGCTTGGCCAGCCTGTAAACAGCCATCAAGCCCCTCACCCATGCTGGCCAGGCTCACCAGCAGGTGGACATCCCCAGAGGGGTCCCAGACTGTGAAAGGGCACAGGCCAAGTTGAGGGACCCCCCCAAGTGCACAAATTTTTGTCCACCTGCTGGCATGCCTGGCCAGCCTGGGTGAGGGGCTGATGGCTGTTTGCAGGCTGGCCAAGCCCCCCAGTGGGGAGGACTCTCACTCCATAGGAGTGTGGCCAGCCTGGGTGAGGGGCTGAGGGACATTTTCAGGCTGCCCACAGCCCCTTCAGGGTTCGGGTCCCTACTGGGGTGCCTGGGTGAGGGGCTGAGGGCTGTTTGCAGGCTGGCCACAGCTGCCATTGACCCAAGGTCCCAGTAAGGCTGGCTGGAAGCAGGTTTCTGGGTTATTTTTTTATCTTCTATAATTGAAACTTTGTTGCTTCGAGCAGAGGTCACAGCTGGCCTAGGCAGGCAGTTTCCTCTATCTCCTGTTTGCTCTAGCTCTGTGGCTGCCAGCCGCCATCTTGGCTGGGTTACTTTGCATATTGTCACTCTGATTGGCTGGTGGGTGTGGGTTGGCTGGTGGGTGTGGCTTAGTTTAACAGAGTGAGGGTTAATTTGCATATTACTCTTTTATTTAATTAGATATCAAGGACTTGAAGGTTATTTTTCTGGAAAAGATGCTAATTCCAATATATCATGTTTCTAAGGCAGACTTCTAAAAGGCTGCCTTCATTTCACAAACACGTGATAGCCTGTACATTATGAGATATAGTAATGACAAAGTCTTATCAGCCACATTACTAATAAATCATTAATGTGAAAAAGTTAGCCTAAGAAGTCCTTTTGAATAATCCATCCTTTCTGTGAACTAATGACATAGCTGGATCACCTACATTTATTTGGAAGGGATTACATGATGCACATATAAATTATCTCATGTCCAAAATCAGAGTCTTTCCTATTTCTTCTTCCTTACTTCTGTAGATTGCAAATTATTTTGTGCAAATCACCACACTGGCTTCCTTGGCGTGCTACAAACTCACTATAAATAACTGGGTAGGCAATATAATGATCAGGATATGCTAGAGACTTATTCTAACATACTTTGTATATACAGCATCTACTTTTGAGTAATCACAATAACCTTATTGTGGGGAAGGGGTTATATCCCCATCCTACAGATAAGGATACAGACACTGCTTGGTTCAGGGAATGCCCCCAAGCTCTCACAACCAATACAGAACAGAACTGAGACAGTGGTCCAATGCTTCAGACATATTTTCTGACATCAGCATAGCTTGAAATTTGATGCTACCCTTTCTAGGCATTGACCTCGGACATCTAGAGAGTTGATGGTTCTGAGTGTCAGCTTTCTCACCTAAAATGTGGAAAGACTTACCCATGCCTTGTGGTCTTGTTTCTTCACTCGTTTGTTGTTGGTGGGAAATAAATAAGATACGGTCTATAGAACTCGTGATATCCATTAAATAAAAAGTGAGAGCTGCTATACTAAACATGGTTTCCCAACGATGGAAAGCAATCCCATGAAAAAGTAAACATATTTCAGAATAGCAGGCAAAGGCCATGAGTGAGATGAAGGAGAGGAGAGTGTTCAAATTGAGAAAGTGCTGGCTTTACTTTCAAAATTGGTTTGCTTAACTCCCAAGAAGCTGACACCTGGGCATCCAAGCTCAAGCTTCATGATGCCCCCTGGTGGCCAGGGCACCCTCTAGCCCTCAGGACTTGGGGTGCCTGAGAGCAGCTTTCTCTATTGCACAGGTGGGTCTCCTGAGCTATTTGGAGGAAAGGGGTAAAAATGAAGTTTCTTCTCAGCAGGCAGCCACCTGGGTGCTCTGTTTCTATTCAACACCAATTTTATTAAGATATCAGAGCCGGAGCAAGTAGGTGGCTACAGGTGAAAACGTGAGTGGGCAATAGGATTGGGGGAGGCAGCACTTAATAAAAAATTATGTTTTCCTTTTTTTTAAACTAAGTCTGGCAGGAACACTGTTGAAAGGTGTGTGAGAGTTGGTGATTTCTATTTTTCTTTCTTTCTTTTTTTTTTTTTTTAAGAAAAAGCACTTTCTCCTTCTAAAAAGAAAAACACCCATTTCCCCCAATTCACTTAGTTCAAGAATGCTTTCCTCTAGATATTCATCCAATTAACTGGTCAGACAGCTGGAATCTGATACAGGGAATAAACACATCTTCAAAGAGAAGCCACTCAGCTCTTTTCTTTGAGGAACTCCTTCCCCCCAAAGACAACCCCCCTTCCTTCACTCCCTCTTTCCTTTCCCCCCTTGTTCCCTATAATCCCAGGTCTAGCCTGGATGTCACAGCTTCAAAACTAAGAACTGTCATATGTGGTCTGCCACCCTCCCCACCCTGCCAAGAATGACACTTAGTTCTGTGTTAATTGCCCTACTGCAGCTCGGCTATCAGCCAGGGCCTGTCTCAGATTCACTGATTGCAGACGTGCATGGAGTGAGTGAGCGGGCATGCAGGGGTCGGGGATCAGAGGGACCAAGCTCAAGGGCACTGAATGGTACAGACGCATAAACAAGGGAATGGTATGTAAGCAATGAAGGCATGAAGGTGAGGATCAGGGCTAGCAGTTCAATAAACAGCTGTGATAGCCCAGTTTGTTTATAGATAAAGAATTTACAGTAAAATCTTCAACTTGCAGCCTACATTTGTTAACACTGTGAGGGATGTATAATTTCTTTGCATCCTTGCTTGCTCCATCTTCAATGCACTCTGAAAACATCTGTGGCCGTCTCAGGGATGCCCCCTCCCCCCCGCTTTTCTTTCCAATATTAGAAGTGTACAGTCATCACAACAGCTAGAAATAGACGCCAAACTCCAAATTTCAGTGTTTGGTAGCAGCAGCTACAAATTCTAAGAGAAACCTACTTGTAGCTGCTACTGCTCTGGTATCCCATTAAAAACCTCTATTTTTCAAGCTGCAAAATGTTCTTTTGCACTTCATTTTTCCTAATTTTATTTTAATATACGTTAAGTAGAGTAAGTAAAATTTCATTATAATGCCCATAAATTTGGCTCTATGCATGTCGTGCTAACTTTCTTTTAAAAAATAGGTTTTAGAGTATAACCAAGCATTTGGCGGAATCACCACGCTTCTTAACTGTCCTAGGAGGCCCCCCATCAGAAGTACAATATATTGTAGTATAACTATTGATCCAAATGGCTACATTTCTAAAGGAGAAAATGATTGTGTAGAGAGAGCAGTGCAGAGGTGCAGTAAAATGCCCTCCGGTATATAAAGACATAAAGATTAAAGTCACCCTGCAGATTCCCTTTAACGCCTTCAAATCCACTGGGTAACGTGTTCTTTAAGGATTAATCAGAAACCTGGTACAATTAACACGACAGGGATGGTGTTCATAAATAAAACTGCCTCACAGAATTGTCTAGACCAGACCAAGTTCGTTTTGCTTTAAATACACAAAAAGACTGTTAATTAAAACCCCAGATATCAAAAAAAAAAAAAAAAAGAGCATCTGAATATCTTGAAGGCAAAACAACAGCCCCAAAATTTTTTAGACAGAGCACGTACTCTGGATAAGGACCTGAGATGTCAGTACACAGGATGCCCTACAGTGTTAATATCAATAGTTTTCTGGGCTATGGCTAGTCTTCAGTTTCTATGACGTTAGACTGTTTTCCAAAGGACAGGTGGAATCTGGTGAATGAGATTTTAAATTGTGTTTTGCTGAGGGGTGCTTCTTGTTTAATCATTTCTTGTCTCCGCCTCCTGCTAGAATATTTGGCCACTCAGAGAGTTTTTAAATAATACCCTGAAGAGTTTATTTTATCAGGGGTGCTACCAAATCAACATTTCAGTTACTTTGTGACAGGAAAGGGTCCTTCTGACTTTGACTGGGTTTCATGCGAGAAAGAGCACAGAGCAAGTCCACGCTTTCAAGCAGCCTCGGAACATGGATGACTGAGCCAAGACATGCACTGAACATATTAAAGTTTTTTTGGTGGAATTATTTATTATCACTTTAATTTATAAACCATCTTGCTTTCATCCATGTTCCCTTGTGTCCTGAAATGCCAGGTTGTGTCCAAAGGAATCCTTACATTGATTGAACATACAAAGATCTGATTGAAGAGTCTCAGTGATTCTGTGGTGCCCTTCACGGTACCAATCTTGGCCTTAAAAGTAGCAAGAATTGCCATTTATGTTTCAAAAGAGTCAAGGGCTTTGTGGAGGTCTGTGGCCTGCAGAGGAAAATGCTACACCATTCTGGAAGTACCCTGTGTTCTCCCACCCTCATCCTTCACCTCTGATGCTTAGGGTGGAGCGGGCAGGGCCTGGCTGGGCTGATTGGCAGGACTCCATTCATTCTGCAGATCTGTGGCAAGAGAAAGCATGGTTAGACAGAGCTACCCAAGCCACAGCAGGATCCTCAGGGCCTGCAGCTGGCCCTGAAACTCCTTTGGCACTTCGAAGAAATTAAGAATTGGGGGCGGAGAAAAGGTGAACAGAATTGAGAGCTAGAGACAGGAAGGGAATAAAGCAAAGAAACAGGGAAGGAAAAGGAGAAAGAAGGAGGGAGAGAGGAAGGCCGGCAGCATTTTCTTTTCTACTCCCTGAAAGTATCTGCACGTGAACAGATACTATCCTGCTTTGAAATAGAATGCACTGCCTCATTATATGATTATCTAGGAATTCATTGGGTTCTTTGACCAATAAAAACAAACAAAGGCACATCATACACAAATGATCCATCTGAGTCTTGGATGAACTCTCTCGGGAAGGCTCTTTGGGCACCAAAGAACTTGCATGTAGAAGCACACTGGCATCCTCCTTTCTTTTCTTGCATCTGCAGAGTCATGGGTGAAGATTTGGAACCTGGGATGTAGTCCTATAGCTGTAGAGCTGAAGGTTGGAAATAATGCTTCTCTGACTCAGGGAGGAGTGTATTACTACAGAAGTTTGATTCTATTAAGAGTTAATAAACGATGAAGATCTGGACTAATCCCCTGCCAGGGTTCATTTTCATTACAGGTTCCTGCTATTTTCCCTGTGCCTTTTGCTCTGCCCTTCTTGCTACATATGGAAAACCTATATCAGGATGGTTGTCATGGCAATGAAAAGATTTGCATGTGTCTTATCTATCTATTTAAATACCTTCTTATGGTTTATAACTGCTATAATACATCCCTCCAGCTCTGCTCATTACTAATTTAGAGCTAGCCTGGTGATCTGAGGTCGCTGATACCATCTGATGCATGTTTTCTAGACAACTCTGAAGCCACTAACCACAGAGGTTACTGTTTCATTCAGATAAAAAAAGGGCATAGTGGTGATATGTGCCATGGCCAGCCTTAGAATCTGACTAAACAGCCACAATCTCGTCTGCTCTGAGGGCATTTGTTTCAGGATATGCACAATGCAAAAGAACTGTAGTTTCTTTCTCATGCTCACGTCTTTCTTCTTTGTTTCCCTCCCCAAACTTTACTAATTTCAGAAGTTGAATCATCATATCAAGGGTTTCCGTATAAGAACACTCAATATAAAATTCTGTAGATACTTGTAGCTGGTCTCTAAATAAAAACCACAAGTATAGTAAGTTCTGATTTATTTGTCCAGAGTTCTCAAGGTTCTCTCCTTCAGTCTTCCCATAATGTAAGTCTTACTACTTCCTCCTTTGCAGGATTTTTTGCCATTTGGCAAACTAAGTAAATATAATCTTCATTATAAAAAGTATAACTCACATTCATACTAATCTCCCCTAAAATAATAATCATCCAATGAGACAATAAATAAACAAAAAGGAGACTGTAACCCTATATCACCCAGTGAGCAGCACAGTGCACTGGAAGTGACACTGACTTATTCACATCTGATCTTGTCACCTGAAGGATGTGGCTCTTTTAGGCCTCTTTTGATAAAATTTACTTTCAAAGGTACCATAAGAATCGTTCAGTAACCTTCTTCTTGTAAATTATGGTTCAGAGCTTGTGGAGATAAAACACACACACACACACACACAAAAAAAAACCACACACACACACAAAAAAACAACAATAAAAAAACAACCCCACAACTTATCAAAAAAATCTAGTAGTTTAATGACGCAATGATTTTCTATTTGCTTTTGAATTCTGTGCCATACTCACAGCAGAGAATTCTTAAAAATAATTTATATCATTATGTGTAGACTTAGGGAACACTAACCTGCTCTTGGAGCAGCATATTCAGGACTTTTACGCTGACAATAAAGTGAGACTGTGTTTATGTATTGGACTACAATCACTGTTTGACTAATCTGTAAAGGGGAGATTTTTCTATTACATTTCAATAGCTCATCTACTTCAAACTGTTGTGAACTTTCTAAAGATGTATTTTCATTTATAATAGCAGATCTTGCCATGTGGTAATCTGGAATTGAAGTTTCAGTGACAGATTCATTCAACTAGCACTTTGCATGAGGCATTACTGCAAGCATTACTTTTGTATAACATATATATATATATATATATATATATATATATATATATATATGACAAAACCTTCCAAAGATAATTTCTGCAATTTAGTAAACTAAGGATTTCAAGTCAGGCATCAGTTTCTGGGTGTTTTTCATAATGGATTTCGCAGCAGATGACCTGACAGGCAATCTCATGCTCTGAGCGGCATATACACACTGCCATCAGAGCGCTGGGAGTCACGCTTCCTTTCATGTGACAGGCCTGCAAGTGAAGCACTGCAAATGTCCAGAGGTCCAGACTGACCCCTTCACCTCCCGTCTGGGAAACATTCCTACTTCGAGCTATTCATTCTTGACAACAAACAGAGCTGGGCC
Organism: Murina feae; assembly: GCA_004026665.1. NCBI lineage: Eukaryota > Metazoa > Chordata > Mammalia > Chiroptera > Vespertilionidae > Murina > Murina feae. The sequence goes on from PVJC01000519.1 coordinate 112,310, forward strand.
ACAGAGCTTGTTTTCAAAGGCCAACAGGAACGGGCGATGAATGGAGAGTATCTGGTGTGACAATGGCTGGCAAGGATGGTGCATCAAATTGCAAACCCTGTGCCCTCGCAGAGGAGAATGGAAGAGAAGAAAGAGGAAGAAGAAAGGGAGGAAGAGGAAGACAATGGTGGTAGATGAAGTAAGCCTCAGCTTTGACTTCTTCTTTAAGCCCCTTTTTATTTGCTTTGCCTTCTCTCCTCCAGTTTTCCTGCTGTGTCCCACCCACATCCACTGCATCCCATCACAAGCATATTATGTCATATACAAGTACATGATATATAGGCCACCTTGCTCAAATGAGAGTTTTATAAAGAAATGCTGATTTCTGTAAAAGTCTCTGAGTATGGCCATCAGGACATGATATCACAGCAATAAATTTGGATACTAGTTCCAAAGGCAATTATTCCCTTGTTTATGGTCCCTAACACTTAAGCATATATCCCAGTGTACTACAATCTTGAGGTTTTATTCTTATAATTCACATTACCCAGCAGCATTGGGCACTTAGTAAAGGCTAGACACCCATTTTTCTACTCTAGAATTGTTTATATTTCAATTAATAATTCCATTTATGTGTCTTTGGTAGACATAGGCCATTTCTACCCATGCAAAATGAAATAGAGAACTGATTAAGCTGAAAAATACACTGTTATCTAAAAGCATATGGTATCAGTAATCTTCTTCCCCAAAGCATCCCCCTCATTGTGAAAATCTTTAGCCCGTGGGTAACAATTTTTATCAAATAGAGCTGTTTATCAGCTTCACCAGAATGGCCTAGACTGTCAGGAAGACATGTTCCAGTGAAGGGTTAGGAGAACAAGAGTGTTGTTCTGGCTTTGGCTCTTACTAACATCGCTCTAATCTGTAACTTTTTATCAGATAGAAGTTGCCTCCTTGCAGCTGGCAAATCATTTACATGTTCCTGACCTCACTTTCCTCCCTTGCACATGGAAGTACTCTGAGAATGGTAAAGCACCATGTTCAGTGCATGCTAAATTCTCAGAGTGCTTACCCGCCATCACCACCCTCTTGGACCAACTCAGGTAGAAGGCTGACATTCACATGGCTGCAGAATACAAAGAAAAATATGATTGATATTATGACTTCATTTAGTCACATTTAAATGAGGAAATAGTTCCATGAATAGTATTTATCTGAGAAACAGAAAAATCAATATTAATATCCCAGTGCAAAAGACAGATAAGAATAAGAAACATTAAAGCAAAAACCAGAGTAAATTAAGGTTGTTTTTAGACATCATTTAGAATTGAAGGAGGGACTATGAACTCAACTTTATTTTTTATAAAAATTTTAGAAAATAGTAATGCAGCTTATTTTATAAATCTCCTTCTGGAAAAAAGTCAGATCACTGGTGGTTTATTTCAACTTTCAATAAATCACTTTATACTACTTGGCAGTTTTAAGTCATTTCCACACTCTCTTATCTGAATTAGGCACCAACCCAAAATTTGTTTTATAACTGTCTACTTATCCTATTGATAAACATGTTTTTCTGATAATTATTCTCAAAGTACTGATGTTTGAGTTTGCATTAAGCTATTTCCAAAGACCTCTGAGAAAGGAATAGGAAACAACTAAACAAAACTGTTGGCTATCCATTACAACTTTGTCAACATACATGCATCTTAAAGTTTAATCAACAAAATTTTGTTTGAAAGAAAACAATCAAAAACTGTTTACTCCATGAAAAGTATTTTTGGAGGACTTATATGATTAACTAGATATATTAAAAAAGGATTTGGAGCGTATCCTAGTCTCATTAATAGTATATCTCAGACAAAAATATTACATTAAATTAAATTGCCTGGAAGATTTGGTATTTCATAAATTGGAACTTCACAAATTGGTATTTCATAAATGGTTAGAGAGAAAAACGGGAATCCTTAGCATCCTTATTAATCTTAGTTTTGTGGTAAAGTCAATATCTTAAGCAACATTTTTTTCCTATACAAGTTTATAAATTCATTCAAATATATTAAACTTTAAATGGATAGAGGCATGACATTGGAAAGTGCCCAGTATTGGTAGGGGTGTAGAACAAAATAAACTAATCTATGAAAAGGTATGAAATGGACTAGCTATATTTGGAGAAGCTTGGCATTACCTGGTAAAGTTGAACAGTGTAATTTTTCAGTCTTTCAATTCTACTCTTACATTGAGAAACTCTTGGACACCAAAATATATGTTCCAGAGCATTTACAGATTTGTTTATAAGAGTAAAAAATACTAGAAAAATAAATATCCATCGTATAATCCATAGTGAGTTACTGTTAGGTATATCTCAAAATACTAAATAATAGTGAAAATGAATAAAATATGACTACAAGCATCAGCATGCATGAATCTTTAAAAACTAACATTAGATGAAAGAAACAAGTCACAAAAGAACACCTATAATATGAATCCATATTTATAAAGTTTGAAAATAAACAAAATATTATTTAGGCATATAAACAAATGTGACAAAGCTATAAAGAAAAGCAAGAAAATATTCACACAAAATTTAAGTAGCAGTTATGTCTTGATGTGCAAGAGAATCAATGGTAAAAAATGTAATTGATACAAATAGAATATATGAAAAATTACCAAAAGATCGTTTGGCATAAGAAGAGAAGAACAGCTTTTTTTCCTCCCTGGCAGCTTGAGGATTGGCTATCATAAAGGACACACACAGTAACTACTAGTATCTGGACCAGGAAGTTCATGATCAACAGACTGTCAGCAAAAACAAATGGCCGTCCATATCCTTCACCCTGGGAAGGCAACAGTACCTAAGGCAGAAATTCAGGAAAAACTAGCCAAAATGTATAAGACCACACCAGATGTCATCTTTCCATTTGGATTCAGACCCATTTTGGTGGTGGCAAAACAACTGGCTTTGGCATGATTAATGATTGCTTGGATTACACAAAGAAAAATGAACCCAAACATAGACCTACAAGGCATGGCCTGTATGAGAAGAAGACAATCTCAAGAAAATAGCAAAAGGAACATAAGAACTGAATGAAGAAAGTCAGGGGGACTGCTAAGTTGATGAAGCAAAAAGTGAGCTGGAAATCAGACAACAGAAGGAGTGAAAATTCTTCAGGGACTTTATCTGTTGTGATTGTGCAGATTTTTCATGGGAGGATTAATAAACTAAGAACTTAAATTTAATGAAAGAGAAGAACGAACCCATGATGCTGCAGAATAAAAACATAAGGTTGGGGGAGAAGAGTGGGAGGGAGTTGTTGGAGGCAGGCACAAGAAGATTAAGATGCTCTAAGATAGTGTTTTATACTTGCTACCACACTCCTGTAAACAACTTTGACCGCTATCTCCTACTATTTTTTAGCCTGCTTTAAAAAATACTCTTTATTTCTGAAAGCAAAACTAAGAACATGCAAATTTGCTCTAATTGTGTGGGACCTTAGATAGGCAATATGAGTTCACTAGAAAGAAAGGAAACCAAAAGTAAGCTTTGGCCAGTTCTCACCACCCCTACATCTCATGAAGAAGTGAAGGTTCTCATTGCAAAAGAGAGAAAGGGCTTGGGACAGCACACTCCAGGTCTTGCACTGAAGCCACATGTTCAAGATGTTAAGTTGGTGTAGGGGGTGAGGGAAGGAGTTAACTTCCAAGAAGCCCATGGGATCCTTCTCTGAGCAGCACTGCCTCAGCCTTATCCAATCAGAATGGCAATTCTGTGAGCAGGTCCTAGAATAGGGGAACTGCATGGAACAGAACCTGATAGGCTGCTCATGGAGGAGGGCCCCACCTTTGGGGAGGACTTAACTAGGTAGAGGAGTTCCCTTACTGGAAAGAACCAGGCAATCATAGGTTAAGCTTCCCATGTACAAATAACCCACAAATTCTCTGAAATTATAACCTGAAGTTAATCATTCTCTGATAATTCAAACGTAACTCAGGTCCAGTCAATCTACAGGCATGTAACAAAATTGTATCATCCTATTGTAAACTTGGGCCAAATGAATCATCTTATTCATAAGACAGCCTATTGACTCAAAAGGAAATCCCGCTTCAAGGTAGGATTCAGCAGAGTGCCTCTACTTCCCAAGGAGGATTTTATTAGGAATTTTATTAGGAATCAGGTAGCAATGCAGTGCTACCTGAAATGCTAAGGCCAGCTGCCAAAGATGCATGTGGATGAACACAACTGTGGAAGGTGGAATTCTAAGATGGCTCCTAATCACCCACACCCTTGTATGATCCTCTCCTTGGACCAGACATGACACTTGTTTCTAACCAATGGAATATGGCAAAGGTGAGATGGGATGCCACTCTCATGGTTAAATTACCTTGCATGGCAAAGATGGGAGGGTTGTACTGATTTAATTAAAGTACCTAATAAGTTGACTTTAAGTAACTCAAAAGGGACATTATCCTGGGTGGGCCTGAACATATCAGGTATGTTGCTTAAAATAATGGCTAAAGGTTAGCGACTCTCTCTCCTGCTGGGCTTGATGAAATCAGCCACCATGGATTTCACAGCTGCAAGGAAATGAATTCTGCCGACAGCCTGAGGAGTATGGAAGCACATCTCCTCAGCTGAGCTTCTGATGAGCTGCAACTCAGCCAACATCTTGATTACAGCTCTTTGAGATGCTGACCAGAGGATCTGGCTCTTCTGTGCCCTGATTCCTGACCCATGGAACGTGTGATACAATAAATATTTCTTGCTGTCAGCCACTAAATTTGTGTTAATTTGTTAAGCAGCAACAAAAAATTAATACAAGAGCCAACTCACTTCAGGGCCTGTTTTTGGCTCTTAACCAGTCAAGGTGTTAGTTATAAGCAACAGAAGTCAACTCTAGTTAATTTATTAAAGGCTGTGTCATAGCTCACATAACCTTTAAATGATCCGAGGAACCAGGCTTGGAGCTTACCCCGGTAGAGTTTTCCAACTCTCACAGAGGGAGTGGTCCCGTGGAGTTATGATAGCTGCAGCCACTGGGCTGCACTGACCCCAGTTTACAATGTCAACGTCACTCAAGCTGGACATGGATGTACTTCTAAAGCCACTACTACTTCTGGACACCACATGTAGCCACTGACAGCTGCCAGCCACGTGGGAATGGCATCAGTAGGATCCCTATTTTGCCATAAATGTGCTATGATCTTCAAAATGAAGATCCTACGTATGACATGATCTCACTCATATGTGGAATTGAATGAACAAAATAAACTGATGAACAAAATTGATCCAGAGACATAGAAGCATGGAACTGACTGAGGAGTTTCAGAGGGGAGGTGAGGAAGAGGGGAAGGAGGAGGGAGAGAGATTAACCTGGGAATTTATGTGCATATATGCATAGCCTAGGGATATAGACAATAGTGTGGTGAAGGCCTGGGAGGGGTGAGTGTGGGGGGGGAGTAGAGGGGGTCAATGGGAAACAAACAAACAAACAAAGGGGATATCTGTAATACTTTCAACAATAAAGATAATTTTTAAAAAATAAATCAAGGTCTGGAGCCAGCATGTCTGAGCTCCAGTGGCCAGGTCAGATGCCTAAGGTAGAAGCCTCTACTTAGCTGCAAGGGCACTTAAGAGATCAAGTATCTGGAATTTTGAGCTTGCATATAAGGAGACAGGCTTTGTTAAATAAGGTGGGTATTTCCCAAAGGAAATGGTTGCAGATGCCAGGAAGCCAAAAAAAAGTAAATAAAGTGTTTACTAAACAAGTTAGTCCTCATGCATCCCTGCCTCCCAGAGGTCTACGTCATCCTCCAACAATGTGAGACTTGAGCTCAGTTTGAGGAGTTTCACAGGTATGCTTTGGAAAACGGCCGTCTCCAAGCTTCTTCCTCAAATTATAAAATTCTGAGGATAATTTGAACATCCTCAGAATTTTATAATATTCAAGTTGTCCTCAGAATCATCTAGCAATCATAACTCAGGACAGGGCAAAAGGAGATCTCTTTTATACGTGACATTCTTGCCTTGTTTTGGTTTTCCGATAGGATGAAATCACTGCCTAGGTCCTGTAGTGGTTTCCAGGGAATTCATTTTATCAGGCTGGTAATCATACTGAATATTTGTTATCTGGAGCAGGGCTGCCAGGATTCTAGGCTGAAGATACTTATCCATGACTATTACCCCATCACTAATCATCGTTGATAAACATTGAAAATATTAATCAGCTTCCATCTGATCACAGTCCCCCATTTAACCACAGCAAAATCTCTGTTGTTTATGTTCTGGCTTCTTTCCTCCCTCATTCATTTTGCTCATTTAAAGTCTCTCTTCCTGGCCTCTTCATTCCAAACAGATCCTGATAAATAGCGGCAGAAGGGGATATAGCCCATGGTTCATCGCACTGACACTGAGTCAGGCATGACAGAGAAGAGGTGGCAAGTAGAAATATACCACAGATCCAACCTTCAAGATAAAACATCATAGAGGCATCTGTGTACTATTAATTTGATCCCAAGGAGAGGTCAAGAGGGCAACAGGTTGATCCCATGGTAGAGCTGAGGGTGAGTAAGAAAAATTCCTTGTGGATGTGAACAGTGCTGGTAGGTTAAAGTTTAGGAAACTTTCTATGGACCAAAGACTCTCTCTTCTAGCTGAGAAGGGTAAAAAGTGGGCCGAGGGAGAAAGCTGGGAGAGGAGCAAGTGGTGGCTGAGAAATGATATGTAGAGGTAGGAAATATGTGTGAAGACAGTAACAGAACAAACAGTCCACGAAAAGAAAATGTGGAATATTAAAATGATTGTTATGGCATTTGACTTTTTTTAGATGCAAGAACTATGCCCATCTGAAATATATATTAAACAGAATTTGGTGCTTAACAGTCTCCAGGCATCCTGGCTGTCTCATACAGCTGACCTCGATAATAGTAACAAAGAGATGTGGACACAATAACAAAGCTCGCAGAAAAGTACAGCTTGCCCTAGCAGCGACCCTCTGCAGCCAGGTACAGCCAGACATTGCCTACCCCTCCTGCCCCAGAATTCTCCACAGACCTTGCTTCCTTTGTACTAGTAGCTTCTACTTTGGAAGCAGATTGAGGGTGGTGGGTGCAGATATGGGCATTTGGAAAGAGTAGAAAGGAGCTATTGTTTGGAGGTTGGTGAGTTTTTTGGGTTTATGCCTGACTCAGTCAGCTCTCTACAGTACAAGGTGATCCAACTGGAGAAAGCGTTTTGCCCGAATTCCAACTGGAAAGCAGAATTTAGCACAATTTCAGAAGAAAAAGTCGTATTGAGGACATAGATTGAGCCACGTGCAACTGTCATTTTGGTAGGTCAGAAGTGGCCAAATAGTATCAATCTCATATTATTCTAATTCTGCGTATGGGCCACATAGAAGTTACCAAGGTTGCAGAGGTAAGCAAATGGACCCTGTGCAGTGCCATAGGAAGGATACAGCTTAATGAGAGAGAAGACATTACTCGGCGAATCACACATATGATTGTATGATGACAAACGGTAATATGTGTGAGCAGCTTACTGTGGGGGTCTCTAACAGAGGGCTCAGACCAGGGGGAAAGAGTCATGAGAGGCTTGCTGGGGAAGTGCAGAGAGCAAAAGGTAGGGTGGGGGGGTGAGGAGGAGGGATGCATAGCAGCAGAGAATGAAGCTCTATGCCAAGCGTCACATCTTACTAGTGGGTGAGATGTGATAAATGGGCAAGAAAGATCTAGAAACAGAATAATTTCAAGTAGTAATATGTGTTCATAAACAAGGGGTTGAGAGGGAGAATAACCAAAGAGAATAATAAGAGTGGTCCAACAGGTCCCTGTGAGGAGGTGGCATTTATTCTGAAACATAAAGGATGGGAAAGAGCCTATACACTAGGAATACAAGAAAAAGCACTCTGGACAGGGGGTATAAAATGAACAAAAATTACATGATACAAAAAAATGTACTCAGAGACTTGAAAGAGTGAATGAAGAGAGTCATAAAAATGAGGTTAGAGATTTTTTAAAAATCTCTTAGGCATAGCAGAGAGTTTGATTTTTGTTATAAATGCAAAAAAAAACACACATACAAAATAGCTACAGATAATGCTTATTATCTGAGTATTACAAGTTGCAATATTTTCTCTAGTTAATTTAATGCTCTACCACATTTTCAATGCACAGACATAACCTCCATGTAGCTGAGTCCTTTAAATGTATTCTTATATAGGAGAAATATTTGTTAATAGTGTACATTGTAAACTGGCAATAATAATATGAACATTGAAGAGTGAAATTGGAAAAGTAGCAACCATAACTATGTACTGGACAGTTGCCAAGGGCTATATCATGTGAGGCATGATCGAAACATATTACCTTGTTAATCCCCACAATAAAAGCAATGAGTTAAGTACTTCCATTACCCCCATTTAAAGAGGGGGACAATGAGATACAGAAAGTTCATTAGCTACCACACCCCATTTCCCCTTCCTGCCAGACCCTGGCAACCACAAATTTACTTTATGTGTCTTCTAATTTGTCTTATCTATTTCCTATAAATAGAATCATATAATATTCTATTTAGACTCTTGTGACTAGTTTCTTTCATTTGTCATTTTTTCAAAGTTTACCCAGGTAGTTATATGTATCAACACTTCATTTTTTATTACAGAATAATATTCCATTGCATGGACATACCACAATTTTTCAATTCATTTATCAGTTTGTGGAAAGCTGAGTTGTTTCCATATTTTGGCTATTGACAGGAATGGTACTAAAATCATCCATGTACAAGTTTTTGTGTAGACATAGTTTCACTTCTCTTAGATATATAACTAAGTGTGGAATTGATGGATCATAGAATAATTCTCTATTTAATATTTTGAGAAACTTCCAAAAACTATTCCAAAAACACACCAGTTTACAATCCCACCAGCACTCTATAAAAGTTCCAATTTGTATGGGTCTATTAAGATGAGGATGTGATTTTTTACTTTTATAATATACTGATTGGCTTATTTTATATTAAATCAACTTTATAGTCCATGGATAAATATCACTTGGCTATGATATATAATCTTTTTCATATGTTGTTATATTTGCTAATATTTCATTGAGAATTCTTTGGGGGGGGTATTGTCTTCATTATTTATTTATTTTTTTAAAAAAATTTTATTTTATTTTATTTTTTATCTTTTTTTATTATTACATAAAGTTTTACAAAGATTAGTACATATATCTCTTTTTTCCCCTGCCCTTCCCCCATCTTCCCCTACCCGCCAGTGTTTTGTGTCCATTGGTTATGCTTAAATGCATGCACCAAAGTCCTTTGGCTGATCTGTTATCCCCCCTCCCCAATGTTCCTGTCCTTGTTGCTATAATTTGACAGTCTGTTTGATGCTGCTCTGCCTCTGTATCTATTTTTGTTCACCAGTTTATAATGGTTATTATTATCCATAGATGAGTGAGGACATGTGGTATTTTTCTTTCATTGACTGGCTTATTTCACTTAGCATTATGTTCTCCAGCTCCATCCATACTGCTGCAAATGCTAAGAACTCCTTCCTTTTTACAGCAGCATAGTATTCCATTGTGTAGATGTACCACAGTTTTCTAAT